>PNEQ01031310.1:0-39098 GCA_003012365.1 Medauroidea extradentata
CATTACAAGTAACGAAAACACGTTTCTGACTGCACGTCACACACCTCTTGTGTTTCAACGCTCACAATGGGGTGGTAGTGTTGCTTGAGCATGTAGTTCATATGTCTGCCGGGAGATAGCACCTCAGTTCACAAACACGCGAGATACAGCGGTGGTCCAATTTTGGCGCCGGTCCAATTTCGGCGACTTTCCCCTATTTCATGTCTTTTCACCTCCTTAATCACAGAAAATTTCTTTGGGGATAGATTTTCTGAGAACCCTAAATCGATATTTTTAGGCATTTACATAAGCATAATTTCAAAGTAAAAAACTACACTCTACCTCAAAGGTTCGATAGATATTGTCCGTTAATCGAAAACTCCTTTTCCCACCCTTAAGAGGCCACCCTAGATAGGTTGCTTTTGTGTGTGACGTAGGAGTGGTGAGTTACTGAACGGCGTATGTAATGCATTATCGCCTTTCCCGCAAGCCACTCAGATGGCGTGCAGTGCTTCACTATTATCATTTTTTAGTATTGGAATTCAAGACATGACCAAATTATTTTATTTGTGCGCGGCATAGTTTAAATCCTAACGCTTGTTCGTAGAGCTGTGTTTTTTTTTTAATCCAATTGTTATTTTTCCAGCTAAGGTAGTCTGGAAAATCCATTTTTGGTCATTATGAGGGGTCCGAAAATTATTTTTCTAGTAAACGTGCCGATTTTTTTCAACTTTAGCGATATAGTTTGCAGTGAGTGTTCTTATCGTAGAAATACAAATATAATGGGCGTCAAATAGTTTCGTCAGAATAAAACGCTTGCCTACGACCTAAAGGGAATCCACAAAAATGATTCTCGTTTATAGCATCGGTGGTTTTGACTGTAGTTTCAGTCGACCAGTACTCTTTTACACATAGAGATTACATTATATTTATAATTGGCAGCAAAGAAAATATATTTTGAGACGATACGCGTAACGAAATCTTTATTATTTATCAATCATACCGCAGAAGTCACCGCTGAACATTATTTAATGGCAAAATAATTTGTTCGTTAGCATTGTGATGTAATTAATTTTTCTTTTCAACAAAGCATCTTTCAAGTAGTTTGCATCTGAACTAAGTAAGTGTATTTAGAGTGCACATTTTTAATTCAACTTAAACCTGGGATATGCCGCATAAACAGCAGAATAAATAAATTATCATCGGTAAAATAATTGCTGCCTCACAAGAAGTGAGTAAAAATGTCACAAAACCGATCTAATAGTTTGGAAGTACTAGGATTGTTCGCTCGTGACTGAATAAAACTTAAAATACGACAGTCAGAAACGCCAAAGTTCGTCTGAGGTAAAGATAAATTTAAATGTACATATTTAAGAATAAAGATGTTTGAGTATTTTTAAAAGTGAAGTGAGCATTTCTGAACCTCTGTGTACATTTTCCTTGGAGCTAATGTGTATAGGTAGTCGGGAGGAAAGGTACATGCTTTGAGGAGTGATAGTACTTTTGATTCTGAACAAAGTATTTCTAATAAACATATGCCCTTTTCTTAACCGTTTCAGAGAAACCTAATGAAAACAACAAGAAACGGGATAAGTGCAGGTGACGGTAAATCTCGCTACTGTTATCTTATATTGTGTGTAATTTTGTACATTTCCACATAGTGGCGCTCTAAGCATGGCGCAGTTGTTTTCCTCGGTTTCAGCCCTACAGTGCTTGCCCTAGTATTGGCAACTATAGTGTTGTTACGTGTACAGTGAATACAGTTCTGTGTAGTCAAAAATGCAACACGTCTTCACACATGCCGAGTATGCTGACAAGATGTTTGCCTACGGTTTCACCGTTGGGAATTCCAGAGCCGCTGTTCGTGAGTACGAACGACGACTTCCTAATCGCAGACTTCTAGATAGCAGGGTTTAGCAGGATTGCGTGACCGTGGTACGCTTCCCAGCGTAAATGTTGTATTCGAAGGTCCCGTACAACAAGCTCTTAATGAAGTCGAGAACATTCTTCAGGTACTAGAACGCAGCCCAACAACTAGCTCGACACGAATTGCTGCTCAACTTCAGCTCAGATCAGCAACACAACAGCTGTCAATCAGAGCAGCAAAATGCATTGGAGTTGGTGGTGGAGTGTTTGAACATGTTTTGTGGGGAAATGTACACAATTAAACGAAACTTACGATAGCAATATCGTAATTTACCGTCACCTGCACATTTCCCGTTCCTTGTTGTTTTCATTCGGTTTTTCTGAAACGGTTAAGAAATGGGCATATGTTATTAGAAACATTTTGTTCAGAATCACCAGTACTATCACCCCTCAAAGCATGTACCTTTCCTCCCGACTCATTCTGTATATCTGTCACATAAACATAGCACCGTAAGCAATAACAACAGTGTCAGCTGTACTCGAAAATAAAAATATAAGGGACAACAAAATACATTTAAATTATGCTGTTGGCAAGACGGTTTTCAGAAATGTTATCACTAACGTGAATGCATTATATCGTAACCACTTCGGTCGGGGAAAATTTTTTAGCGGTTTTTATTGCTCAAATAGCGTAAAACTCATTTTTTAAATTGTCAATTACGTATAAGTTACTTAAAGCGTAAATGTCAAAATAATAAATCATTATCTTCGTGTTTACCATTACTTTTTTATTACGTTTAATTCCAGTTACGGTATATTTACGCCATTACCAAAAATATATTTAAGCTCTCTAGATATTTAATTTGCGAGGCACACAAAGTTATTAATAGATGGCTTTTAGTAATCCTGTATTATGCTTACTGTTAGACAAATTTCACCATGTGTATGAACGTAGATATTTGTAATGTTTGTGGGTTTTGAGTGTAAAAAATACAATATTTATAGCCGAAATTGTTATTACATTAAATTATATTTTTTCGACTCAAAGGAAAATTTGCCACGAATTTTTTCATCTCTTCACGTTCGCGTGCCAAGTGTGTGCGTGAATGTAAATAAATTTATATATTCCAGATTATACGTTATGCATCGCTGCATCCCAAAACCCGCAAATCCTGTGATATGTCAAAGTTGGCGTGTTTACATTTACTCACGCGTATAATTACAGAAAAAAAGCTGTGATCAGAAACATCCCAGATGAATTTTGTTTGTGAATATCTAAACTCTAATCTCCCCGGATTCAGTTAAACCTGATACATTTTTTATCTGTGACGTTCATAAACAAATGCAGATGCCTGAGTTTATAATGTGAATAATTTATTTTAGTATTTTATTTCTGCGAGGACATGAAAAGCATTTTTTCTTAAATAGCATTTGCAGAATAGGAAAACGTCCATTTAACGAATGGTAGGCAAAAAATAGGGTTACAAAATTAGTTGTCAATTATTTAAATGTACTTAAACTGAACATTTTAAGCTATAAGTTTCAATTAACTAGAAATCTGCATAAACATTTGATGGATGAAATATCATAAACTGAATTGTAAACTGTGAAATATTGCCTGAAAGACACAAATTGCAAGCTTTAAAAATAACCACACAAACTCTCAAAATTAATACATAAGTATATTTTATGACGTTCATATCAATAATTAGTCAAATCTGGCTAGAATAAGTGCAAGAGTTTTCGAAATACATAAAAACCACATTACTGCATTGGGCACTTATTCATAAAATATCGGGAAGAAGAGGCAATGTTTTTATGTTAAACATGTATAATTAATGTTTTCTGCATAAACACTTTAGTTGAAACTGGAAAACTGGATTAGTTCACGTTTCAAACTAACTTATATTGCTTCCATAGTAGCCAGTTTGAAACGAATTTGCTTATATCGTATTTGCATTACTCCTCGTACTATAACTTACGTTTCCAATTTGATAAGAATTAGTCCAGTATTTTGCAATACAGTCAATCTTATACGTTTTGCCACTGAAATGGTGATTCGGTGTCATTATTTGTGTCCTAATAAATTCAGTCCTAAAAGTTTACTTCATATTGCTTCAAAATACAATTGAATAGATTTTTATGATACATCATTCAAAATCACATGGTCTAAACACCACATTCCAACATGACAGTCCTACAGAACTCCGATGTTTAACTATTACTGTACAAAATTTTACTTAAATCGGTGAAATGATTTCTGCGTTAAGACTCGCCAAAAATAAATCTTAATTGGCTTAATTTTTAGTATAAGCTTGTTGTATTTTCGAAAAATATACGTAGTTTCTAAATACTGCAGTTGAATTCTGTTTCTAGTGCCTCCGGTAATGGTTTTTAATTTTTCGAATTGGGGGGCGGGGGGGGGAAAGGGTTATGGAGAATGAGCTTGAAAACGCACACAAATGCATAAACAAACACTGTTACACATACACACCCGCGCGCGGGTACGCACACACGCATACACCAACACAAACCACACACCTACACACTATGCTGCAAAGACTGGAAAGTGATCTCGCAAGACTTATCTATGTCGGAAATTATTTCCCACATCATAAATAAAATGCAATTTAATTTTCAGTTTACAAAACTTGAAATTATTTGCTATCTAAAATCGGAATTTCTAATTGCTCGTTTTTTTTTTGTTTGGTTTTAATGTACGTAAGCAATATTTTTCTCCTATTTTACCAACGATCTCTCTCAGCAAAACCAAGATCACTGATAAAGAACTGCTATAAACGTAAACAATGATGGAGCATACTTGGCACCATTGCAAATATTAATTGTATTTTCTTAAGCTAAATAATTATCTTAACAGATATTATAAGATGATAGTAGCACAATTCTAAAGTCATCCGCGAATCCGTTAACCAATCGAGCTAAATTTTTCTCAACAAAATGCTTTCCCAGTAAATCTTTGTCAGATTTTACAAAATATATTAGAGATATGGTTTTTAAGTTCGTTGCCAAATCATATGGTATACTTACACCACACACATTAATTAACAAAACGTTGATACGAAAACTTCACATACAAGTTTTAGATTTGCATAAGGCTATATAGTTTTATTTGTATACTTTATGGCTCACTGTATTGTATATTTGATAAAACCAACTTTATCTAGTGTTGTAAGTTATAAATCGAAAAAAAAAAAAAAATGCACTGTTTTCAATTTACGAAAGTAGGATCATTGCTTTTAGGTACGTTACTTATCCGGCGAGTTGAATGCTTATTATAAGTTAAATTATAACACACAGACTCTAAACGCAAAGCACTAATTACGTCCAGTCTACCTTTCACTATGCTTGTGCACTTACGTAAGATTTCCAGAGATGGCTCTGACGTCACTGTACTAAATTCGAACATAAATGTATGCTCTACGCACTTACAAATTTTTTGAATTATTAACATAAATCAGTTTCGTGCCTCTTTAATAAAATCTTTTGTAACTGTTTTCTGCTTCATGAATCGTTAAGGAATTTATACGGACCATGATTTAAAAAAAAATAATAAGTTGTTCGCCTGCCCGGGGTTAGAATTACGTTGTCACTTCTTCAAAAAAAGTCATTTTAGGAAACTATTTAAACTACACAAATTAATTAAACCTACATAAGTAAAGTAGGTATATCTTACGACGGTGACGAAATTGTGATTTCAAACCAGGACATTTATGTATGTATGTATGTATATATATATATATATATATATATATATATATATATATATATACATATACACATATATATACATATACATATACACATATATATACATATACATATACATATATATATATAGGTGTGTGTGTGTGTGTGTATGTATGTTCCTCACGGACTCCAAAACGGCTGGAGAAATTTTGATGAAATTTTTAGGATATATACAGGTATATTCTCTATAAATTCATTAACTAATAATTAATTAATTAATACAAATAGGATCGAGACTTGGAAGTGTGCGTCATATTAATATACAGACTTCAATTCTTGGCTATTGATAATTAGTGCTACACGGGTTGCTAGCATTTTGTAAAAATATTTCGATGCCCTGTAACCTAGACCAATAAATATTGCTGAAAGTGCTCTATATGTAATTACTGGATATAACCGTACCTACGACAGGGTAGTGTGCTAGACTTAAATGCAGAGTCGTGCCAGTAAAATGTGTGGTTCTAGGTTAAAGGCACGTTCTGGCTGGCCGTTGATAAGATGTATATATACCGGTCCGGTGTCTTCCGAATAGAGGCGTTATGACACCACGAGCACGTGCCACTGTTACCTTTATCGATTCCGTCCAATCTTCAGACGTGGATGAAAGCTCCAGGTAGATGCGAGTCGTGCCGGGTTATGTCGTTGGTCGGCGGGTTTTCTCGGGGATCTCCCGTTTCCTCCGCCCCTAGGCCCTATATTCCACCATAATTTCCTCATAAAATATTTTCACTTCACTTTGATGTAGAGTAACGTCTTCAGGGCTTTGACTACCAATCCACAGAGTTAAAATAGAATCAGAGTCTATAAATTACTTGTAAATGTATTTTTTCTGTTTGTAAGTTAAGCCAGATTTTACTGTATACGAAGTGTTTTCAAGGAGTTTTTATACACTATCCTCTGTCAGCAGCAGTTCTTAACGAAAAAGTTTTACAATACTTTTTAAAACAACTGTATATTATTTTCATTGCAATAAATTGGTATAAATGTTGGTTACTATCAAAACGCAGGTTATTTAAATGTATTTTTTAAGTAAATGTTTTATGTGCAATATTGTGTAGACGTTGCATGAAATGTTGTAGTTTGTACATAAAATAAAGATCAATGGGTAGTATCACGTAAACGTATTACTAGTCTTTGTAATTTAAGAGCACGTGATAAAGTTTTTATTAACACGCAGCAGAAAAAAGACAAAACTATTGTAAATATAAACAAAGCAGATGCTCTCCCTACATATTGTTTTCTATACAAAGTCGGTAGTCCTGAGATTTAAATTAATTACTCGTGTAATATTTGGATATTCACTATTTGCTGTCGGCATCCAGACTGCCAGAAGTTCAATAGTCCTTAGATTCTAACGAAAATTCACTCGCTGGAGTAGGGGAGGTTACTTTAGTCACGTGACCAGGTTTCGGGGATTACAAGGATTTGTAAACGCCTGCAATGTTATTCAAGGTTTTAAAATGACGAGAATCCAAAAAAAAGCTAACATTTTGTCTAATTGATAAATATTTTCCTGAATGCTGCATCTAGAGTGCATTTTTGACTCGTATTACATTTATGTTTCAATATAATATTAGTTTAAGTAGTTGACCAAGAGGCCATAAGTTGAAATTTCGAACACGAGTAAACTTCCCTGTGGTAAAATTTCAAACATCTATAACATGATTTTGGCTGACCTACCCTAATATTGTGAATTTTCGTAAGCGCGTTATGCAGATAGTCAAATTTTATATTCGACTGTACGACCGATGACTATTGGAAAATTTCGACCAATAAGGTGTTGATTTTGTGATCATCGTGACATATAAACAATTCAGTCAAGTGCCCCGTTAACAATCACGTGGTTTAAATGCTTTTTTTAAACCTAAAAACTTAACATAAAAAACCTTCAATGTTTTCAGAATACTTAAATTTTAAACCAGCTTAAAAATGTATTGTACATAAGAGTATAGTTATTACGGCCTATAGAGACACACTTTTGATAATTTTTGCAGGTTTTATTGTTTGTTCCCAAGGCCATATATTTGCATTGTTAGAGATGAAGTATTTATACAACTTCCTTACCAATATTAATGTGGATGTGAGTTAGTTAGTTTGTTTGTTACACTTTCAAGCCTAAACCGTTGAACCAATTTTGATGAAAATTGGTGTAGAGATACATTGGACCTTGGAGAAGAACACGGGTTAGTTTTTATCGCGAAAATAAAACATGAAGGGGGTGAAATAAAGGACGAAAGTTTGTATCGGTCTACCAGCTGATTCCCGCAGCATGAAAATTGGTACACATAGATATTTGAACACAGAGAATATTTTCGCGATATCTATTATTCGATAATTCCACTAGATGACGCTGCAATCGAGGCGCGGCGAGTCCCAGGAACATAAAGACTCAGAAGGCGCCAACGCAAGTGTGACGATAAGGAACAGGGGTGTCTTTTCCAGGGACAAATTATACGCGAACAAAGTCGCAGGTACTTGATTTATTGTTCAGTGACCTTTGATACTTTATTAAGGACATCAACGAGAGCGAAGTCTAGGAAAAAAAAACTAGTTAATAAAAGTAAAATTAAAAATTTTTATAACCCCCAAAATAAAAAAAAACTCTAAAAAGTAAAAAAAAAAAAAATAATATCTCTCTTGCCTTTTAACTTTATTAAAAATACCTATTACTATTTTGATGATGAGCATCGTTAAGTCAGGGGACCGCTTTGTGAAGAAGTATAATTAGTTATACATAGGTTTTCTATGTTCATAAATGATTCGCCAGAGTGTTTGGAGTATGTGAATTACCATTTGTGTACTGACGACTTCCAAATGTATAGGGTGGAAAGTAAATCGCGGAAAAAGCTCACGGGTACAGGCAGCCAGACCTAAATCAAGAATATTGGGTATGGGAACCACGCCTCTATTGTCAGTAGGATGGGCGTAATACCATTGTGAAAGTTGTACTAATGAACATGATAAGTGACAATAATTCGACAACTACAACAAATGGAACGCTGACCTTCCGAATTCGATTACGCATGACGACACGTATGTAGGGAGTAAAGTGTGAACACCATCCCATCCCAAGCAATACAAACAAGGGGTTGCCTCTGTTATAATGCACGTATTTATGTACGTGTATGCATGTAGCAGCATATCCTAGTAAATAATGAACCGGAATGACATAAAGAATAAAAAAGATGCACTTGTCCGAACATGCTCAGACAAGCCGTTTCTAAGATATAAGCAGTCAAAGCATTGTGGTAATTCCGACAGGCAGGCAACCCTTGTAGCACGTACATGAAGACATGCTGCCGAGGTGCTGCTGCAGATTTTTTCATTGGATCCCATCTTAAGCTCACACACCGCGTCGGTATGCGCCATTAGTTTGCATAGACCATCTTTCATGGCGCTGTGCTGTATTAAATATCAATACAGTACCGTACAACACGTAATTGAAGGGGATCCACTTCACCGTTCACCGTCTACAGTACTGTCACTGGATGCTGACGGCACTTTAACAAAACCCGGACATTGTGGGTCACATCCTGTATACTGACGAAGCTCTTTATGCTCAAGAAAGCGTACTTAATTGGCACAACACCACCATTGATATCACGAAGATCCTCATTTCATTCGTGCCAGGGGTTGTCAGGTCCGATGGGACATAAACATCTGCTGTGATATCCTGGGAAACCGGTTGTCTTCCCTGACAGTCTCACAGGAGGTTGGTAAGCAGGTTTGTAAGAGTACCGCAGGAGCTCTTAAGGCGGCCGCCTGGTGAAGGGTGTGTTTGTGTGTGAGGCGAAAATCGATGAGGTGCTACGAGTGACGTCAGCCGGCATATATATTGTGATATCGCCTCTACGACCAAAGTCGTGAACGCGCGCGTAGTGTTCCCGCTGAAACGTTTTTAATGTGTTAGTTCCAGCGGTGACCCTATCATTTTATTGAAAGCCTCACTGAAGTAAAGTCCAATGTACTTGTAGACGTAAGTTTCGAACAATTACCTTACACATATATTGGAAAACAACCGCGTGAAAAAACAGATTTTAGCCAATTTTGAGGGCCTTAAAATATTGCTTCCAATGTGCGTGGTGTCTTAAAAGTCACATTCACGAGTAGTCTGAAGTGTGTTTTCTTTTCATAGATAATCATTGGGAACGCACGTTTACTGGTCTCTGAGAAAAAAACGTAACACCTAACATGCTGCACGTCGTTTGAGCGCCATCCAGGTGGCCGCCTTAAAGAATGTTTCACTAGCGCTGCGACGCGTTATGTAGTACCAACGTGATTGGACACCGACGCATTGCAGTGCAGTAGCTCACCATTATTTAGATAGTACCTGCCCTTTGCGGTAGATAGAAAGGGATAAATTAAATAATCCTCATGAAAAATCTGCTTTAGTTGAACTACAAAGATTACGAAACGCATTACCGTTACTATTTAAAGTCTAGTATTCATCGTTTAAAATGAAAATATCAACAACAACGACTATGTAGCTGCATTTAGTGCATCGTTGCTAAGGAACACTTCCTGGAATAAATAGTTAAAAACTAGAAAAGAGCGCATTATCTTTAAACGGCTGAACAGATTTCCTTGAATCATAGCTATGACCATCTCGATGACGTGAGCTATCAAACGAAAAAAAAAAAAAAATACCGCGTCAAAATTGGTCCATTCGTTCGGTGCCACAGACAGACACACAGATACACACACACACACGTCAAACTTATAACACACATCTTTTTGCATCGGGGGTTAAAAATATTATAAAATGATAAGGGCATGTGAAAATAATGAATGCACCACTAATTTCAACAATTCAAAACAACATTGTGATCACAAATATTCTTAAACAATTGACGTATTTTGCAGGTAATCCCGACAACAAACGGCACAATACGATTAAATTAAACTAAATACTGTCTGCTGACAACCAACTGATTATTACGCCTTATAATGAACCATATAGAGAGACACTGGGAAATCGCGGAAAAAGTTTATTGCTTGCTAGGCTCCAACATGATGTGTATAAAGCTAAGGTTTTGTATCGTTTAATTCAAGCACTTTTACTCTCAACATGCCCAGCTTTTAATACAAAACTTATGTAGTTTGTTCCAAAAATATTTACATATTACGAATCGTATAATAAAATGAAAGGAAGAAAAGTATTGTTTATTATAAAGTATGTTAACTATAAATATGTTTCAGTTTTTTCCATAGTTTCTAACCAAATGCAATTATGCTGAAATTTTCGATAATGTTCCCGCAATAATTCTGGTACCATGCAAAAGGAATTATGTTTGCACAACAAAATGCAAAATTAAGGAAAGCAGAATGTAAAAACTTTGAATGTTCGTACACCGCTTTCTGATTTAAGGGGCCGAATGGTTAGACCATTCACCTATCCCCAAGGTGATCCGGGTTTGATTCTCGGCAGGGTCAGTCCCCGGATTTTCGCATGTGGGAATCGTGCTGGACGATACCGTTGCTCGCGAGTTTTCTCGGGGATCTCCCGTTTCCCCCACAATTTCATTACGGCGCTGCTTCATACTCTCCTCATGTCACACATCTCCCCCACCAGCGCTGAAAACTCTCACTCACCCCTACGATTTAAAGAAAAATATAATTTTTTTGCTACATCTGCTACATTTTACTGTGGTTCAGTTGTCAGCTGATTAACTACACTCAATATTGAAACTTGGGACGATATATTTTTTCTTTGTTTGCAATGCTGTTCATAAACCAAGTGTGCGCTTTCCAGTTTATGGATTTATCCGTTTCACGACCAAACGAAGTAGCTGAAGGATCCGGGTGACTGAAATAACTCTGCTAAGCATACAGACCATGTTGTGTACTCAGGTGTGCAAAACGCACCTTTATCTTCCCAAGGCATTATACCTTGCGACAGAATCATATAGGCGGTCGCGTAAAGGACGGATGTTCTCCCTTTAACTAATCCAAACCACATACTTCATTTCCCTCGGGAGAAGCAGAAGGTGGATAATATAAGGGTGAGGAGAAATGAGGACAAGAAGAAGAGAAGCAAAACGTGTGGGTCGAGAAAATCCTTCTCTGCCACTTCCACTTCCTAGCTGAACTCGGTAATCAAGAGGCGTGTAAACCAACGAAGAATTACACCGTAGAAGGGATACTAATAATGTTGTTACATGCATTAAAGTCATTCTCCGGTAGAGTACATTTTAAGGGCGCAGTCTACCGCATTTTTCATCACCATTTTTTAATTGTTTATTTGTATGAGATATTTTTTTTTCTTTTTTTAGACACAAAATGTGACTAAATTTGGCTCTAATGAAATTTTTTTATCTGTCATAGTTTTCGCGTAATTGCTTGTTAAAGTCATATTTTGCATTTTTCCGTTTTAACGACTACACTAAAACCAACTGATATACCAAACTCAAAAATATCACAGTGGATAAAAACATTGCAGGCTATAATGACATGCTCATAAAATTAAAGAATAAAAATTACTTGAATTTTAAAAAATTCTGAAACTGAAAATAAAATTTAAAAAATTCAAAATTTTTTTAATACAAATAATTTTTATTCTTTAATTTTATGAGCATGTCATTGTAGCCTGCAATGTCTTTATCCACTGTGATTTTTTGAGTTTGGTATATCTGTTGGTTTTAGTGTAGTCGTTAAAACGGAATCATGCAAAATATGACTTTAACAAGCCATTACGCGAAAACTATTAGAGATAAATAAATTTCATAAGAGCCAAATTTAGTCACATTTTATGTCTAAAATAAGAAAAAAATATATCGTACAAATAAAAATTAAAATAATGATGATGAAAATTGTGGTAGACCGTGCCTTTAATACTCTGCTTAGTTCCTTCTCTCCGCCTGAGTATATCGATTCGACAACTGTGAGGTGTTAAAACACTATACTCACTTTAAGAAGACCCGTAGAGTAGCCTACTCCGTTTATTGTCTGTCGGGACGACTAGTTAGTTACCTAAAGCAATTTTACTCTGCAATTATGTTTCCCCAATTGCATCAAATTATGTTGTTTGATGTTTAAAAAACAACCTCTACCAAAACAACAGTATTTGAACCGTGTTTATTGTTAGATGTTTAAATAATTTTATTTTCGTCCAATACTAGCAAATTGGACACGTTGAATTTTTCTGTAAAAAGAATTGAAAAACGCGTTTGGTATTTGTTGACTTTCTTGAATTCGTACACAACATATATCAAAGAGGGGCGCGGTCTACCACAATTTTCGTTACCATTATTTTATTTTTATTTGTACCAGATAAAATTTTTCTTATTGTAGACACAAAATGTGACTAAATTTGACTTATGAAATTTTTTATCGGTCATAATTTTCGCGTTATTGCTTGTTAAAGTCATATTTTGCATGTTTCCGTTTTAACGACTACACTAAAACCAACTGATGTACCAAACTAAAAAAATTCACAGTGGATAAATACATTGCAGTCTATAATGTTATGCTTACGAAAATAAAGAATAAAAATTATTTCTATTTTTAAAAAATTCCTGAAACTGAAAATAAAAATTTAAAAAATGCAATATACGGAGGCTTGAGGAGCTACAGTTTTTTTTTTGTGTTTTGTGTAGTTTTGTGCCATAGTTTGTAATTAAATAATGAAATTGGTAACGTGTATAATGGATAGAGACTCAATCTTAAACATTTACGTATGTATGCGTATATATACAGTATTTAGAAAAAGTATTATATTTTATGCTTCTCTATCTACGTACGCCTATATTATGACGAATTACCAATAGAGGGGTTATTCTGAACCTAGAATATACCTGAAAAATTTTTTTTAATTTAAAATTAAAAAAAAAGTTTGTTTTTTTATTTTTTACTTGTAATTTTATGTGTGGTATTGCGTGCTGCAGGCCATTTGCATAGCCAAGTATTATTACGAACACACACATTGTACACCTTTTTACATTGCCCTTTCATGTAGAATTAGAGAAATATCTTGATGAAGTGTTTCCAAGCAGATACTGTAGGCGTAGTAACATTGTCAATTAGTCTGATTTATATTCTCTGACTATTATTCTGCAGAAGGATAAATATATTTTATTTTCAGGTTTGCCTTAACACAACATCATTTCCATTAATTCTGTTGACTAAAAAGTTTTTTTTTTTTTTTCGAAATCTTGTGTATTTTTACGAACGGAAGTAAAACGTAGCAGCTTTATATAATAGTTTTCGCATATGCTGAATGATATATACATTATCCCGAGCACAACTGCTGCAACTCACAAATATGTTACACTTATGTAGTGTATGACGGAACGCGCCGAATGTTTTCCGCCCTGCTAGTATCAACCAGGCAGGTGGCCCCGGACAGCAGGGTATCAGTTTCTCTTCGCGTTCCCATCCTGATAACAGCACTGAGGAGCTCAGAGGCCAACTTAACTGCCTATTATAGTACAGAGAACTTACGTAGATGTATTAGATTTTATAACCCGTATGTAAATAGTTTTTTTTTTGTTTGACATCTGTTGTGGTAAATCATTAAAGACATAGGTTTATTTTTTTACATAGTTGTAAATAAACTAGGTTAGCTTTATTAATGTTCTTTCTTTTATCAAAGACCTCCGTCCCTAAACATACATAGCCTAAACTTGTAACAGTTTGAAAGTATCCTTACAAATTTCACGAGGAATAATATATGTTAGTTTTAAAAATAGTAATATATTTATATTTGTTTTCTTTTAGAGCGATTCTCCAAATTTCAACATTGACAGACCCATTCATTAAAATAAATTTACAAAAATGTGCAAAAGAAAAATATTAAACTAACCAGCCTACACTTTTGCAAAATAGCGTTTACAAGGAAACTAGCAAACTAGCAATACTTGCATTATTGCATAAAACGCGTATAAAAGGCCATTAAACAAAATTTTGGCCACGTCTACTTTCCAAATTATTGTTAAGGTGTACGTTAACAGTACTGAATTTTAAAAAATCAAGTAGGACCATTCATTGGCCAACTAATTATGTTTTTAAACAGATATGCAACGATATGAATTATTTTAAGTGTAAAAAAATTACTTTGGTTACAACTTTGTATATCATTTTGAACATGACTATCAGAATAAAAAACCAATAAATATTTAACGACATTCTGAATTAATAAGTTACTGTACAGCTCTAGATCAATCCTCGTTGAAGAATAACAATTTTACCTGTTTAATTGCCCAGGTGAAAATACACGCAAGATTCACATTCTCTTTTAAAAATGTAACTCCTTATAAATCTGGTTGGATCCACACGTTACTTCCAAATTCACAAATTCCATGTCAGAAAAATCGGATATACAGCTCATGAAACCAATGTAAGAAGAAAAGCTGTATGACGTCAGACCACAGAAACATCTGTGATTAATTATTAAATATTTCCGGTAAAAAATATTATATCTGTTATTTTGGCTTATCGCTGATGTAAAGCATCGGCAATTTGTCATAGTTTACATACATTTATTTGTATGTTTCCCTGTGTGTTTAGGTTATAATTTATTTATGTTTAAATCTTAAATACATGGCCGTAAACCTACAGCACTTACTGTAAAATGCACCCAGAAAACTTATTGAAGTGTGGATAATGTTGATTATAGTGATTGTCCACCATAACCTGTGCAGTGAGAACATCAAAACACATGTATGCAGTATTTCCTATGCCCTCCTGGCACTGTATCGTTGTAGCCAAAACTTCGCGTGCATTTTTAACAACTCTGCAATTGGTAATATTAACGAGTGTAGAGAGTAGCTGCCATTGCACAATATTTCATATAATTTGCAATGCAATAAATTGTTACGGACGTAGGTAAATTTTTTATTCACCAATTTGCTATTGCATATGACCCACTTTTTCACCTTTGAAATCTTACACGTATTTTCATACGTGGAATTTTTTATACTCTTTAGTCCGGTTTAAAAACGTGGTAGATTTAAATACAATTAATATTGTTGTTTTGTTGCCTTGTGTGTGAAATTTTACCTTCATGTTAAAAAAAGTAGTGTGTAATAAAAATTTCAATTTTTAAATCATTATTTATTCAACAATTTATTCCTGTTATATTTCATTATGACGCAGTTATAAGCTATGTTTAAAGTGACAGAGCTCCAGCTCTTCGGGACGTTAGTTTCAAATCAGTTGCAAAATTTGTACCGAACAAACAGACAAGAGAGTAATATTTTCATCCAGTTCAGAACTTTGTTTAAGTTTCAAGTCTCTAGCTCATTTTAACCCCCAACTTCCCCTTTTTAGCGCATTGTTTTCGAATATTGAAACAAACAGAAAAGAAAATAGTTTCATATAAACGTGTTGAAATACACAACTACATAAATCGCTCTTTATGTCTAGCGGAATGGCTGCTACAGAAGGTGTTTGTAATTCGCCCATTGTATTTCTACTGTCATGGTCCTGAGACACGACCTTGGAACAGCCTGACAGGTACGATTCCAATTGGCTTGACAGACAGAGGGATTAGCCGTGATTAGATCAGGAGGGCGCACCGTGGCCCAGTGAGATTGAGTAATCGATTCACGGGCCAATCAATCCAGGACGAAGCGGCGAGTTACGAACCCACGTTACAAGACTCACCTGATCGGCCGCAGAGAGCGAGGCATAGAAAGGGCGCTCATCTATTTACGGACAGGGATGTACGCAAGTTAATTACGAGCCACGCCTGCTCAATGCGATAAAACCGAACACGCCCCCGTTGAAGTGTGTAATTTTCAAAAAGCATAGTAGGGGACCACTGCTGTAAATCAACATTTATAATTTGAAGGGTTGGCAGCGCAATACAAATCACAGAAATATATTACTAAACTGGCGCTGAAGAGGCGATGTCGTAAATGTCCTTTCTAAAGGCAAAATATTTATTTAATAAAATTTATTGAACAGGACAACAATTCATGATATTTGATTCAGTAAGCATTGAAGTGAACACTTGAAAAGTTCTGACACAATTTCTAAACAAATATTAAACAAAATAATTAATGTCTATTCCATAATTTTATACTAATCGTGTACGACCAATAACACATGAACAAACTTGTACACAATTTCTTATTACTTTTTTAAAGTACTTTTTAAAATAAACAGGGCTCTTATCTGTAGTTTTAACATGTTTTATTTCTAGTACAGATCTGGAATAATATGCTATTTGTATTAATAAAGTCAGTCTAACCTTACCTCGTTTACACGTGATTTAATTCAGGAAAATTTCGAACATGATCAAAACGAAAATCAACAACGAAATTTAAGATATTCAATAAGCTGAAATATAATACGAGCGAAGTTATAACGCCAGAATGACGTCACATGGCATGCGGTAAACTGAATTCAATAAATTTGACCAAAAACTGAAGTAACACTTTATGGTGTGAAAGGTCCTCAATTTGGCTAACGTGGAGCTGTTTGCATTAACATATTATAATATTACCCCCAGAGACAATCGGAAATCGTGAAAGTATTTAAAGTCAACATAGTCCCAATGCACTGTAGTATCTTTATCCTACTATTATTGTATTACGCAATTTGTCGCACGTGTAAACAATTTTAGTGCAAATCGCACATGTTTTCTGTGGTAAAACGGTTGAGTTTTAACAGGTCTGTCTAGGAGTGGAACAGTGATTTAAATAAGCAATAACTAATGGCGTTAAAAATCTTGTGTAGCACGTTGTGGCACAGCATACAGCCAACATTTTCCCGACATTTAGAGTGTTTCTATCCTAAAAATAAAGTAACTCAAAAGGCGTATTAAGGGGTTGTGTTAGACAATTTTATAGTATTTTCAGTTTTTGTGTCATAACATTTATACAGATTGTGTTATCACAATTTTCTCTTCGACAAAGCATACGATGTATTCCTGGTAAACTGCTTGATAGAAATAATAATGGAACCTTTCATTGATTTGTCATGCAGAATCGTTGTAAGAGAATTATTTTAAGTTAAACTTTAATTCTCACGCAATTATTCTGCGCGACAAATTAATGATACATTCCATTACTACATATGCCAAGCAGTTTACCAAGAATGTATCCAATGCTTTGTCGAAGAGAAAATTTTGGTAATACAATTTGAATAAATGTATTGGCTCAAAAACTGAAAATACAATAAAATTGTCTAACACTCCTCCTTAAAGAGCATCCGCCTACTTGCCGTGTGTTTGTGTAAGGCACGGCACTAAGGGCGATGTTGACCGGCTCATCTGGCGCGGTATCGCCTCTACCGCACGACAATTGAAACGGCGTGTAATAGCATTGAAGATGACTAGCATTACTGACACTTTCAGTGGCGACCCTATCATTTAACTGGTGAAAAGTTTTAAGTGAAGTTCATTGCATGTTTCTGGAGAAGTTTTGCACCAATCACTTGAATAGTTTTTTTTTTTTTTTTTTCAGTGATAACAGGTTGAAAAGGTTGTCTTGAGCCATTTGGAGGGGCTCCAATTTTTTTTTTCTATTTGACGTGAGACCTTGAAACTAATACTTCCGTCATAGTTTGAAGTGTAGTTTCTGCTCGTGCTTTGCCATAATGGGCACATGCGGAATAGATCCATAAAAAAACTTATTTACGAATACACTGAAACATGTTTTGAGCACGTAGTAGGCAGCGTCTTTAGAGAATAAAATATAAATGACCGCGCTTCACAAGTCCAGAAGATCACACCGAGCTTAATTAATTACATAATATCATCACAGTTGTTACGTGCCGCGCCAGACTTAGCGCTCGAGTGCCTCGCGAGCCCCTTAGAGGGCTCGGAATATTTCCAGGAGGAAGTTTCGTAGGAGATTTGCGGGTGTCTCTCTCCAGATAATACGCTCGTCAGTTCTCGGAAGGGCACCGGAGCGCGCAATAACTTGGCCTTTCGTAACGCGATCCGGCGAGAAACACGCAAACTGTCACCGCTCAGATCCGATTACCGGGTGGGATGAAGTACCGCGTGACGTTTTCCACCCAGTACCATCGGCTGTCGGGCTCCACCACGATGTTACAAATCCTCTTCCCCGCTGCGGGAGACAAGTCAGCTGCCAGCTTAGGACTTATATCGTGTTGTCTGCAGTGTTACCAAAAGAAGCGGGAGTGAGAGGGTTTTACGGTGAGGTGAGAGAGTTTCACACCCCTTTAACAACCGTGCCCGAGGCGGAATTCTAACCCAGGACCTCTCGCACCGTAGACAGACACCTAACGCACTAAACTACGGAGGTCGGCAAAAGAAACGATAAGTAGTAAAAAAGCAGCGTAGAAATCCGCTGTATCCGTAGTTCACTTGGTTGCCAGTAGCTAAGACACACTCAAAATTAAAATTAATTAATTAATTAAACAAAAAGTATGGTATGACTCAAAGTGATAAACATATGTACCTAAACTATTAAAAATAACTATGGACACGTAATCATACCGGAAATCATTCAGAGTAAATAAACATAAGATACACAAATACTTCAGATGATTCCACTATAATGAGTTCGAATCAGTGCTGAAGTCCAGTGAAAGTAAAAGATCTCCGGGTGAGGATAGCATTAGTACGAAATTGTATTAAATTCAGCGACAGGACATTTAAGAAACGGTTGCTGAATTTCATGAGCAAAATCTGGAGAGGAGCTCTACCAAAAATATGGTCTGTGTTATCCCAATTCATAAAAAAAGGCTATGTCACACTGCAACAACTACAGGGGAATAGCTTTGCCAACCACCGGTTATAAAATGTACTCAAGCGTCATAAAATAAGAATCATCAAATACCTTATGAACCAATCTTGGAAGGATAGCTGGATTCCGGAAAGGCAGATCATTAGCAGACGGATGTTGGACGCTCAACACAAGGCGATCCGGGTTCGATTCCCCGGCGTCGTCAGTCCCCAGATTTTCGCCGTTGGTCGGTGAATTTTCTCTGGGATCTCCAGTTTTCTCCCGCTCTTTCATTCCGGCGCTGCTCCATGCTCATATCATATCACCCTTCACCAGCGCTGAAGACCTCGATGTTAAGAGCTGACCAAAATCTCTACTTACTTACTTTCACGCTCAGCACGCAAATTGGAAAAGGGAAAGAATTCGTTCTGGAAACACATCAGCCATTTAATGATTTTAAGATCGCCTTCAATACAGTTGACACATATAAATTTTGGAAAATCCTGGCATAAAATAACACCCTATCACATGTAATACAGTTACTTCAGAATTTATATACCCAAAATATGACTTAAGTAAACTTTTCTGAATGAAAACAATGACGATGGCGCTATAGATTAGGATATTACCTTTCACAGAGTTTCCGTTATCTTAATATATAAAACTAACCGGCTGGTTCCGGCGTTGCCCGCGTGAAATTATGTAATGTAAACAGTAACTCTGGATAAAATATGTGATGAAGGCATTTAACAGCTAGCGTACTCAATAACAGTGAACTATAATTAACTGTCTTAGCTCAGTGTAAAGAGCGCGCGCAATATGCTCGTATGATGTCATAGTAATTCCCGTTGCAAAGTCTTGCACGGGATACGAACCCGTAACCCAACCCCTTCCACACCACACACTTTATACAATATCTGAGTGAATGTTAAAGGCAGGCCGTGATAATTCTTTCGTATGTAATGGCTACAGTCGAAAGAGGTTTTATTTATGAGTAGGTTGACAAAAGAAACGACTGTTGAACTATTTATCCGTGATCATTCTCTTTTTTCGGGAGACTGTAACTATATACTGCTTTTCACCTACTTAATTTTCGAATTTCATAAAAACCTGAGTTTGATTTGTAGATATTAACATAAGTTTCATTCTTATCAAAAAATCATCACGATATCGCTACGGATATAAGCGGTACATACTATTATTTGAAATCACATTATAACTATTAACAGCTTTCAAGGACGAATTTCGAAAAATCCTGAAATTACATTTTTGATATTTACGTAAGATTTATTTTAAAGCAAAAACCATTTCAATATTTCCACTGGTTTAGGAGATAAGTGGGATTAATTAAAAAACACGTTTTATTTTTTTAAGAGCTTTCAAGGATGAATTTCGAAAAATTGTGAAACACTTTTAAGATATTTACTTAAGCATCATTAAAAAAAAAAAAAAACTCACTATCTGTAATGGTTTAGGAGAATCACGGATTACTGAAAAACACATTTTACGGTTTTTCACCCCCTTAATTTTCGAATTTCGTAAAATCGCATAATTTGCGAATATGTATTTCTTTGGGCAATATTATGAAAATAAAAAAAATATATAATAGCATTCCCGGTTAATGATATATCAAGGATATTTTTTAACACATTAGACCCCTTTTCACCCCTTTAATTACCGAATTTTGAAAAGTCCTTTCTTAGTGGGTGCCTACGGGGCAAGTGGAAGCTTCCCTCAATATTTCATGGTTCTAGGTCCAGCGGTTTGGGCTGTGCATTGATGAGTGAGTGAGTGTGTCAGGACACTTCGTTTTATATATTTAGATAACTCTTAGTCTGACAACCATAAAATAATAAGTTTTTATGTATGGTATGAATAACTACTTCTCTAAGGCATTTTACGTAGAGAATCAAAAATTACAGTTGATAGTGAGGAGAAAGGCAAGTGCTCAAATGATGTTTATTTTAAGATTTATGAGTGCCTGAACTGAAATCAAAATATATATCCATGATGGCTTGCTTACAATATCCTACATCGTGTCAGGACACTTCATCTTAATATATAAAATGAATAAGGAACTGTCCACGGTCGTTGCATGTCGATCGGAAGGTATTTTTGTAGTACACATTTATTCACAGGAATTTGCAGCACCACTATTTACATGTCTATGTCTTTTCTGCGGTGATGGTACTAATGGCTTTGAAAAGGGAACGGGTCCTGTGCATATTTTCTGGTGTTTGTTTGGATTGTTAACTCGTGCAAACAAATTATTGCAACTATCGCATCTGTAAGCTTTACGACTAGGATTCATTTTACATTTGTGGGCTGCATGTCGGTTTGCATTACGTGGACATGAAAATGTTTTGTGACAGTAGCTACATGAACGTCTGTCTGTAAGATGATGTCAATTCTGATGTCTTCAGCTCTGTTGTGGAATCAGCTTTCACTTCTGTATGCTCCATTTTGCACATTGATGATCGAAATTTTCGCAAATAGCGATTCACAAGTAAAGGAACAAGTTTCTTACACGATGCACGATGTATCTTCATAAGATCTTGTCTTGCTATTGTCATACGGCACTTATCACAACGCAGCTGCTTACGAGATGGGTTTTCCAGACATATCCTCTTCTCATGTCTTCTCGCATTATGCGATTTATTAAATGTCTTGTTGCAGAAATCACAGCAGTGCTTCTTTGTTGCTGGAAAAATGTCTTTCGCAGGCGTACACTGAGCAGCGACTGGTAGTACTTCATTCATAGTATTCATTCTTGTTCGAGAACCATGTTGTAAGATGTTTACTCCTTAGCGATCGGTTAACAACTGAGGGATCAGTAGCTCGTTTAATGCTAGTAAAATAATACGTTGTCCTCTTGGTTAGACATAGCGCACACGAAAACAACACATATTACTGCTGACTTTCATCGAAATGAAGTGTTTATTCATACCTCTTTGTTTGACGTTTTCTTGTTGAATGAATCCACGCCGTTGTTACTGCAACTGATGATTGGTTGCGATCAACAGGGCTGCCGTCATCTTCTCCCAAGTTTCTTGCACACGGCAGTGTACCCTAACCCTTGCCTTTTTGCTGCTGCATGTCATCACAATTTACTTTAGTATTGAGTATGAAGCCGAATTTTCTTGTCGCGGACACTTGGATATCTCATTACGTCCTCCTCGGAGCAGGGTAACTGTGTTTCTTGCCGCATGTAGAAGACTGCACAGTGCCCATAAGTACTACAGTCAATGATTTGACAATATGGTTCGTGGCTTAGTGGTTCGCTTATATAAAGGCCGTGATAAGTACCATCGCATATTTCTGTAAAGCTCCGCAATAGACTACGTGACCAGTAACAGTACGATACCTTACTTTTGCCTGGTGTCACAATGACATAATGATTCGCTGGATGAAAATATTCCATGTTGACAGTTATCAGCAAACAGAATGACGTATGATCAAGAATACGCTCTTTATATTGTTGCTGGTAGACTGTAGATGGAAATAATATTATTATCATATTACCAGGATGTGCTTTATGTAAATAAAAGACAGTTTGTGCTAAGTCGATAGCTGGGAATTAGTTCTAAGGACAAGGGCGTCTGCGACTGCAGCGAGATGGCAGAAAAACAGCAGTGGTTAGGATGCTCACCTCTCCGCCAAGTTTGCGGTGTCAGTCTCCAGTTTTAGTATGTGGGAAACGTGCTGGACGAAACAACTCTTTTTTGAAAATACAAAATGTTTAAATTCCCCCCCTCCCCCACCCTCAAATTACTGTCTACGAGGCATGCGTCCTGGATCTCTCTATAAATATAATCGTACAGCGTTGTTTTATTTGATAAATGTAAGTTATTTACTTACCCGCTTTTAAAAATTTTACGATTCGATTGCCCGTTTTTGAGGATTCGTAGAGCAGAAATAGTTACTACTTCTAGGCAGCTGATGACAAGGTCCTTTCTGTTGCAGATTTTGATGACTGCGACTGCTCCTCAACCTGAAGCCCGTATCCAAATGATTCAATTGCCCGTTTTGAGGATTCGTGCGTGTATTAATTTGTATCATATAAAATTATTCAATTGCCCGCTTTGAGGATTCGTGCGTGTGCTTAGTTGCGGATTTTTTGAATCACATAAAAATTATTCAGTTGCTCGCTTTGAGGATTCGTGTGTGCATATTACAAAGCTCGGTGGTAAGCACCTGATCATTCCATGACCAAAGACATTATTTAAATGCTAGGGACTTTTAAACGTGCATAAATAAATGTATAGAATGATAGAAAATAATGGGAAGGATGTAAACAAACACGGAAATAAGTAAAGAAATGTGTAATATGTTTTCCATTTAAGAGGCATTTCCAGAGTTCCAGGCGCGTGTATGCAATCCGCATTACGTCATATAAATCATGGCTAATATTACCTTTGCTATAGTAATACCAGTATTACACATATCAACATTATCATCGCGTATTATCAAAGACACTGTCGCACATATTTTCGCTGCGTTCACCGAAGTCAAGTATAAAGAATGATAGATAGACTAAACTTTTTTAAATTTTTTTTTTTTTTTATGTTTTTAATATAACCGATTGTTGCACTAAATTTTGCCGAACACAGCGAAAAGAAGAATTACTGTGACTTTGATAAAGCGTGAAGAAATTGTTGATATCAGCAATACTCTTGCTGCTATAGCGAAGGTAAAATTAGCCGTGATTTATACGGGATTAATTCTGGTTGCATACACGCGCCTGAAACACTGGAACAGCCTCTTAAGTTACAAATTATTCACCTGGAAACTTCTATGCAGGAATCCGTCTATTTATCGCTGTATTTATTATTTGACACCGTCCAATTGGCCTATAGCACACTTGACACGTCCGCTGGGTGGTACGTGATAAAATAACAACATTTCAAGACAATATATTCTAGACAAATGTTAAAAATTACTATTAATACTGACCTCAGACTTTTGAGTACAGTATAATATATCCACTCTGAAAGTTACTTACAGTAGGTAGCTTTCTTTATAGTAAAAAAAAAAAAACACCGACTTTAAAAAAATATACTTTGAAAAAAAAAACACTTAAGATAAATAATGCTTACGTTACTTTTAGACTATGTATAATACAATCAAATTTATTAGGACAGTAACATACAATTATTGTAACTTTTGGAGTCGGTGACAGTCAAGGTTAACAAACGTGTAATGAAGTAGCGTAGGTATACATCTAATTTAACGAAATTTGACATTGACTGCAATTAAGTATTTCTTAATAGTCACAAAGACAGCAGCCGCGCGGAGTTGAACAGCACAGGGCGTAGAGGTAGCGTACACAGTGGGGCTGGGAGGGGAGCATCTTGAGTGAGCGACCCGAATGTGTGCAGACGCGTGAGGACAGACGTCGTTGGAAGTTGTGGCCGATATCTAAATGTTCAATGTGCTTCTATGCTATACGTTTTATCTCATTGTATTCGATTGTGGTGTATTGTTACTTAGAATAGCCTTAATGTATTTAGATTCATTTTGTACAACATGTGTGTTTATTTGTCAATAGGTCGAGGTGTGGCTTTAAGACCCTGTTTTGTTAATGTTTGTAAACAGGTTTATTTAGGTTTATTTGTAATTAAGGTGTCGCTTCAGGCAGTTGTAGTTATTTGTAAATTTGTTTAATTAGGTATTGCTACATTATCGAAATAATGTAACTTTAAATATATTTTGTCAATTTTAGGAAATTTTAAAAAATTTCTTAAAAGCTTGGCTGGCACCGGATCCAAAAATAACAATAATTGTATAGTACTGTCGTAATAAATTGAGTGCCTTCTAAGTAGTCTAAAAATAACATCATTATTTCTGTTTAACTTACTTTTTAGTTTAGTGGATTTTATAGAGAAGTTCGTTTTAGTCGATGTTATTTTAGTTAAAAATTGTTTATATTTGAAGGGGTAGGAAACTGTAAGTTACATGAATGGAAATAAGTAACAAAAGTTTCAAAAACGCTCCTTTATCCTGAATCACCTATTATAAAAAAATCTGTATAGACTGACATTCAGAAGAGTGATGAATTATTTACGACACATTTAAAAGTTATTTCGTGTTTAACCACTGCCATATTTCACCGTTCTCATTTGAAAACTTTACTATTAATTGCAGCGAAATTAATTTCCGTCTTTCTCCAATCTCTGAAGCTAAAGTGTGTGGACACATCTCACTGGGAATCGAACCCAGATCGCCTAGGTGGGAGGTGAGGATTCTAGCCACTGCTCCATCTTTTTTTTTTTTTTTTTAATGTTTGATACAATGGCAGGGTTATCGCCTCGCCACTGCACCAAACATTCCCCCCTTTAAGTGAGTCGATGTCATATAAACCCCAGTGACTTCATGCTTAGTGTAAGTGACGTAAGTGGACGTTGGCGTGTGGCAGACAGACAAGACGAACACAAACACCCAGTCCTGAACCCGAGGAAGTGACTGTGCATCCGCGGCCTAAATACGCCATTGCAGCAACAATAATGTCGCTAAGTAACGGGACCTGAAATCTGTTCTCGTCTTCAGGTAGACTGAAAGTGACAACTGGGGAAAAAATTGTGTTGCATACCGGATATCCAGAAACAAATGTGAATTACACACGCAATGCGAATCCTGGATGAAATCGGAGACGAAAATGTAAATGGCAAAAGTATTACGACATTTTACGTGCACAACGTGGCGACATTGAACGGAGATCGTCTGCTCTTGCGCTCCACGTCCGGTAAATTATTGTATGTATGCTGCGTCAATTAAAGGCAAAAAATGTCTGGACTGCTCGGGATTTTAACCCAGCACATATAATATGCAGGCCAGAACATTAATAGTAAAATAAGTACGGTATTTGTGGATCGCAAAAGGGAGCTAACTACAGTACTGTGTTGTCATGAGCAATTTCGTCTCAAATTTAGCTCAGGATTCGTGTGATGTGTTAATTATGCGTTTGTCTCTCGATATTCTCTTTATGGTTTAGACCAATTGTCATAGTGCAGCTGATGGCAGTCTGAACTATTCTTATTGGCCGCATTATAAAACGACTACTGTAAATGTACGAGTATTCCGTCACACGTCTTTGGCATACTTTCGATTATTTTTAGTACAAGTTATGCAGCACGTTACATCCACGATTTTTACTGAAATTAACAAATAAAAGTTTGTCTGCGTTGATCAATTTTAACTTTAAAAGTTTAAAAGATACAAAGTTATAATCTTCATCTGTTTTCAACTCCCGTGCTATTAGTTTGACACCTATATCTGCGTGTGTGTTTGTGTGTGATCAGTCGCACTGTGTTCCTGAACCCCGTGGGTATATGCCTGATGACATAACATATTCCAGTTCCCTAAACGTCGTTTTACCGTCTGTCGGGATAACTACTGTGTATAGTTTCGTCTCATCGTTGTGTCGCATGTTGTTTACTGTTTGTGACTAATATGTAGGGCATATTTTAATTGTGGCATAGCTCCAATTTTGTAAAAACAGGAGTTGTGTCCACCATCGCGTTAAGAAATGTTAATTCCACCTTATTTCAAAAGTGGTACATCTCCACTCTGTGGACTTCATTAACTCACCTATCTCGAAAACAGAATTTTTGACGTTGAATTATGTTCAGGTCTCCGTACCTAAAAGTGAACTAAGTTGGAGTTGTAACACTATTCAAATAAGCCCTTCACATAATACTGGTTTTGTTTCGCCTCATTGATGTGTCGTATTTTTGTGTTTATTTTGTGGTTCATACATTTTTCTCTTTGTCCTTTTGCCAAAGTATACCTCAAACCTGGCTTGTCTCCAATGGTGGTGTCTCGGGTTTTTCTTTAGTTCTTTGACTTTATTTTATTTTCTTATGTGTTTGTCCTTGTTTTTATTTGACCCGATTCCATTTATTGAATTTTATGTTGTGTATGTATTCTGTTGACAAATGCATACTCTGATTATTTATGTTTCTCCATTGTCTGTAGTTTTCTTTGACAGTCATATATTTAAATCGCAATAGAGCATGTCCAAGAAACTAAACCTAGTCATGCACCACCATTACACAGTTCTTTTAAAGCTTGTGTCTGTGTATCTGTTTATCTGTCTGAGTGTCTGTTTGTCTATCTGTGTGTCTGTATGTTGCTTCGTAGCTTCGAAACTTGTGGGCCAATTTGAATGAGTTTTTATTTTTAAGTAAAACGTAATTTCATCAGGATGAATGTTAGCTGTATTCGATTGAAATATTTCCAACTACTTACATGTCACTGTTTTGAAACATGATACGTTGAAAACAGCTTTTCTTATTTCTGAAAATATTTAAATTTTCCATTTATAATTTAAAATGCCCAATGCTACAACGTGGGAGCGTTCTAAAGTCGTTGGTGGTTTGCTAGTCTTGCCTGTCGACTTTGTTTACGTCGGTTGAACAGCAATTTGCTGATAGCTGAAAATAACAAGCTAAGAACGTTATTAAATCCGACGTCCCTGGTTGCAATGTATTACACAAGGATATTTTCTTAAATTGTGGTAAATATTGTAGCATTTACAAAACGTTTAAACAATCCAATTACTATAACACTTCCAATAATACATTTTTCGACGACACTTACCGAGTTTGTTAGGTAGCGGGACTAAATATGTAATTATCGTTGCTCATATGTTATTTTCCTTAAATGTTGTCGTTCGAAATATCAAAATATATAATAATTAGATTACAATTTTAGGATTACATCGATTCTGTTTATTGTTTTACATTTTCTCGTACCAACATTATCATACTCTAGTGTACAGTAAACATGTACGGTAAAAAGTCGTAGAGTCAGATGTACACTGTTTTCCCTCAGGGTAGTTTAAAAGTCTCCCTGACCGTCAACAAGCAAGAGCAAACATACAACTTGCCGCTTCTACCGTACGGCCCCCTGTTTGCTCTTGCAAGCGTGAATTGTTTCCTTTCCTTTTTTCATGTACTACATTTTTTTTCCTGAAATAAATACTCTGGAGTTCATCTCTCTGTCCGCAACTATTCATAATATTCACTTGTTGATTCTTCACGAGAAAGGTCTGTCAGAGCCTTTGCCAAAGCGTTTCAGCGCGTTCGTAGCGTTACGAAGTAAATGACAAATATTTAAAATCTTAGTTTTTCGTTGGTAAGTTGTATCACTCTGTGACTCTGTGTCTACATGACAACAGGTCGCTGTTGACTTTTTTTTACGACGCATAATTTTCCCGAGTGGAAAAAAAAATGGACATACTTTCGCCTAGCGCATATTTATAGTATATTGGATGTTTACATGGTATTTGTGTGTGATGGCATGGATTCTCGTGATGTAAGTTGTGAACAGACGATGGAAAATTACGTAAATTTTAATAACAATCGTACTTTTGACACCACAGACGTGTTCAGTGTTCCCAACTCAAGGCATATAGACAGTGTGTCGTTTGATTTGCGCTGTGACGTCTGCAGAGAGGATAAATAGCGATAGAGCAGAGGAAGGGAACTCAAGCAGTATTAGCGGAGCTTCTGGTCGTTTAAGCTCTAATCACCAATGCGCAACGTGGTTTTTCAACAGAATTTCATTTAAATCTGGATCTCACCACCTTCTTGAGAAAGCAGGGGAGTGAAGGAACGACTATGTATTACGGATTTTTGCTGGGTTCGGTAGAGAGGCTTGATGAATGATTCAGGTAGTTTAAGTTAAGTAATGGTAATCCACAATGACTAGGATGTCAGGCGTTGTAGGTTGCGTAATGATTTTATAAGTAATGAATTAAAATTGATTTAACTATTGTTCCTCTTGAAGCTTCCTAGTTATGCCTTTTGATTGACGGCAAGAAGTTCAAGTTTCAATTTTAGGGTTTGCTGCGGCTGTATACAATCTTTTAGCGTGTTTGCAAGGAAATTAACGTAACAATAATTAATCATGTTTGCAAGGAAATTAAATTAAAAATTATTAATCATGATTGCAAGGAAAGTAACCCAAAATTATTAATCATGTTGACAATTAAATTAAATAAAAAAAATATTTATCATACAGGTTATGATTTGTAAGCTAATATTTAAACAGTTTGAAAATTATATTATGATTATTTATAAAAATTATATTGTACTTGAGATATTTATTAGACTTTACTAGATGCTGTTTTACTCAGCTGTATTGAATATTTAATGTATATCTAGTCATGCTTAGGCAGTTGTATGTACCTGAGTTACAAAAAAAATATGATATTTATGTGATTTTCGGGTTTTGATAGATCCTGTAATTCTCAGTTGTATTTTATATTTTTTGTTTATCTAGCCATGCTTCGGAAGTCCTTTGTACCGGAGTAAATTTTTGAAATGTTGTTTGTTTAGTGTTTATATATTATTCACAAAGAATTTTAATATACATAGATAATAATATCATACATAAATATTTTTTAACATTTCAATAACTACTTAATTTTTTTTTGTGTAACATCTTTACTAAAAGGTTTCAGATACGGAAAAAAATATAAATATAGTTTCTTGATATGGTTGACAACTCTGTAGGTTAGGTTTTGGAAAACAAAAGAAAGAATCAGAGGAACCGTGACTAAGTCCAGTGATTCTGATGTTGCATTTCTGTGATCATGATTTGGCCACAGGAAGGTCTCAGTGGTCTCATCTCATTCATTAATGATTACAGTTATGGCTCTATTAAAAGTAAAAAAAAAAAATGCTCATATCTCCTCTTATGAAAAGGCAATCACGATCAATGTTATCAAGATGTTACGATTTTGTGTTGAATCATGTATATCACCTCTGTCAGAAAAAAAAAAAACAACTAATTCCTTGAGGACTTTAAAAAGTATTTGTATATCGCTTTGTTCTCTGGGACAACAAAGTACACGAAGCGCGTATGAAATATTTATTCAAACGCATTCAATCCCATTGTAAGACTCATTCAAACGCGAAATTATAAATTTATAACAGAAAATTTTTTATTAAAATACAAACTGTGAAATAGCCCGTACTAAATTCCAAACAATTAATATACAGCCAGTATTGGCAGCGTTTAAAATTTATATTACGTATTTTTATTTCAATTGCAACTTCAGAAGCGGTTTTTTTACCTTCTGGCACTATGTCCGTCTCTTACAACATTTAAAAAAAAAAAAAAGGACATACTCCTTCCGGCAATACTAAGCTTTTGTAGGATTGCTCGATTATACTTTCTCTTTTATACGATTGAGTAAAATTTTCTCACACGAAAATATTTACATTGGCAAAGGTCAAACAACTAGGATTCATCAGCCGCTTGAGTTTCCTGAGGTAAGCTTATTGGGAATATATATTTGTTGCTTTCGCAAAACAAAAAAATTGTTTGATTACGCGTCAGTGCAGCTGAAGTGCTATTTATTCGATCACCTACGTGTAAATAATAAGTAGCGTAACTATTTACTAAGAGTAAACACATGTTTCACGTTTTACTGTCGCTATTTTTTGAAATTTTTACGATTATCTTGAATAAATTGATTTTGTATTTTAATTTAATATTAACTATCTTAGTCCGAAAAGAATCTAGTGTGAAATCTGAACGTTTGTATCAATGAACCAGGGCACTCATATATTTCAAACTTCTCAATCAATTAATTAGATGTAAAATATTTGTAACCAGGCAATATTACGAAAAGCAACACGCATGCCTTTGTTTGCTTAGCAAATGTTGTAATTTAACTAGGAATTTAGGGCCATTATCTTCCATTTATTTCAAAGAACCATGAATAACTCAAATATTTTTTAATCAAAACCTTTGAAAATATATGAGACTGTGCCCAGTCATATGATACATAATATGGCCAGAGCGATTTTTAAAAATAATGTACCGTATTTTGTTTCATTTTGGCTTATTTTGACAACAAAATATGTGATATTTAAAGGGCAAAAATCTAAAAATCCGTTTGGCGTATTGCAACAAAAAAAATTCGTACGCGTGTTAAAACTGCCAGAATGAATTTTTGATATATATATATATGTGTGTGTGTGTTTGTGTGTGTAGGTGTGTGTGTGTGTGTGTGTGTGTGTGTCTTTGCGTTAAAATAATATTTTCGAAACCACTGAAAAACTAAAGAACGTGGCCTTAAGTACACTAGACAATAAAATATTTGTCCAAATATAACAATAAGTTTACACATGTGCATTGTATTTAACAAATTCAACAGCGTAGTTTGTTATCATACCTCGAGAGTTAGTTTGACATTTCTGTGACAGCATTACACATATTCTAGTGAGGTACGTATTATATCGATAAAACAATTTTAAAAAAAGTACAATAAAGACGTAACATGTTTTCTTATTCATGTGCGTGAATGAAATGCATTTAACGAACTTTCCATTTGTTAGGCTATGTCAGACACTTACGTTGAATCCCGTCACATGCATGGATGTTCTTGTCGTTTTATTTGGTTAAGTTTGTTTGTAAGCCGTCCCTCGTTTAGCCTGAAAAGTGCAAAAACCGGGGGACGGTAATAGACCCTCTAAAATAAAATACAATAAACACGTTAAGGGTATTTATTGCCAACTTTTATGAATAATGTACATTTTTGTTTGTTTTTCGTCCTTCACATAGATCGTTTTAACTGATATACAAAAAAACAGTTACAAATTCAGGTTTTATTATTATGCACGACAAATTTACTAAATTAATTAGACCACACACTTGCGTTTAAAGTGTACTATTTTGTCAGCTGGAACTCACACGCTATCGCATTGAACATGCACGAGTAATTTCAAGAAAAAGTGTACTGCTTTAAAAGTCCTCTGCACTGAAAAATGCGTAATTGTATTACTGTACGAAACACTGTCTACTATTACACATTACATTAATAGAAGTTTTCAGCAATTAAAAAAAAATTATTCTTTTCCATAGTTCTCGTACAAGCGCTTGTCAAAATGGGATTTTCGCTACTTACCCAAAGTAAAAACTATTCAAACGATACGAACGAAATAGTTTTAAGTCAAAGCGGACGTATTACGTTATATTAAGTTATCTTTTTAACAATACATGAATTTATATATATGTGCAAATATGTAGGTAAATATTTATTTTAATACAAAAACTGCTGTGTAGCATAAATTTTTATGAATTTAAATAAGGGTAGAAAACCGATTACATTTATATAATTTCATGCTGTGTATGTATCCTTTTGACTAAGGTATGTTCAGCATTAATGTCTTCCAATTATTTAGATTTTTTTTTTTTTTTTGCCTTTTATCTGCGTTGCAATAGGGTATGTCCGAAAACTACATTCTACCGCTCTTTCAGATATCAAACCTTGTTTGAAAATAACCTTTTTCTCGGCGTAGATCGTGGAACTCTGGCAGTAAGTATAGATAGGAAAATCTCACGCATTAAGTGTCCCAGTTGTTGTCCATTGTTTTACTTATGTTTTGATATGCACAATTCATTCGTGAGCTGCTGACACTCTTCATCACCTATTGATGATTATGTTTTGGTTTCTGTGCAAGCTTGTTATTATCCGGTCTCTGCAGAACAGGTCTGAAAAATTAACAGCCAATAGAACTCGTTATTTAATTTTAAAAATACTTTAACCTTAACGAGAAACACAGAATTTTAAGATAGGTGTATATTCATGACTTGTTGCATTTCAACGGTTTATGGTTAACAAAATTTTTCTAACCTTTACAGTAAATGTTTGGAAGTATATATAAACAAATAAATATTTAATTTTAAAAATTAACAGCAAATTTATAAATCCGATGATTGGCCTATAATAAATTTTCTGACAACTTAGTAAGTTTTTTTTTTTTTTTTTTTTTTAATGGTGCATACCAACTATAGGAATGTAGTAACGAACACTTTTCGAACTGGAATAATTTAAAAAGTATATTTAATACATACTGTCACTTAAATGAAAGGGAGTTCCAAGTTTATTTCGTGACCGCAGCGAACGCAAGCTGGGGAAAAATCGTGGTGCATGCCATAAATACGTAAACAGCCGTTACCTATTGAGAACAATTACGCTTCTGCCTTTAACTTGTGTTGACCTTTATAGTAGTTCAACCTGTTTTCATATATGCACCAGCGGCACGCGGTGCCATTCAAGTGCTAACCATGCTCGAAGATACTCAACAACCGGAGTATTAAGACGCGGTACAGGCTGATGACGTAGAAACTGTTTTCAGTCTGCGCTGTTTTCAGATCTGTTATAAGTGACATACAACTAAACTAAACACTTTAAACTAAAAATTCATTATTTTATATTAATAGTTAGGGACTTCTTATTCACTATTGTGGATTTATTTTAGTTAATTTTAAACTTCAAGCAAGTAACCGATTGTTTGAAGCGACACAAAACATTTTTCAACAATTTTCCAAGAATTTTTTGTAGCAGAACAAAATATTTTTTAAGATTATATTGGCCTTCCAAGGTTAATTTGTTTCACATCAAAGATCTTCCCACGTAAGTACATCCCTCTAGTCCCCTGAGATATTTGGAATATTCTCACCTCTTAAATGATTAGCGGCATTATTGTTGTAGTGCCTAGACTGATAAATATTTACACGTCGGTTAGCAAGTCTTTTACTGTAAAAATTATATTTTCTTCTATGCATGGAATACTCCGGTCAGATTTTTCCTCAGTTTCTGTTTGCTTGTACGTTTCAAAAGTTATTATTTAAAAATTTTTGTGAAAGAAGCGAAGAAATAAAAAATAAATATGTTGACATGCGTCGTTGCAGTACTTCGTCGTACCAAAAAGCAAGTAGTGATAAAAGGAAACAATGAAAGTATAATTTTATGTTTGGCTGCGGTTAACAAATACAAACAATTAATACAAATTTGAATACCCCATAAGGGTTAATGTCATGACAAAGTCTATGAAATACCATGACACAACTAATAACCAAACCGAAAAATATCATATTAGTAGACATGGTGGTAAATCTGGAGAATCGTTTCTGCCAGCGTAATTTCCGAATCAGCCCTACGCCTTGTGTGATAGGACGATAGTTATGTGCTGTTTACATAGAAATCACAGACGTTCAGTCGTAGCACATTGGTCACGTCAAAGAGGACTCTCCAGTAACGAGAGAAAAGTAAACCTTTACCGTGATAAGGCAATAATACCCCTGCATATCAGAAGAAAACAATGCCCACGACACTGCGGTCAAGAAAACACAGATAATGACGCAGAAGAAAACAATATTACTATAGATGATGGTTTATCGCGGGAAAACTTGACTGCTTGCTGGGTTTCAACGCACGTTTCGCTAACCAGAATATTACAGGTTTTCGCTTGTTCGTAGAGTTTTTACCCTATTTGACTGAGTCGATAATAATATCGCTATTGTAATACTTAATGCGTATTATTAGTCTATCGACAGCTACATTATGATAGTAGACGTATATCACGCTGTCATACATGTCACAAAAACTACGATGTTTCCAAGGGTATATTGGCACAAAAGAATTTGCGAAATATCATATATCTAAATATTACACAAACGACTAGAGAAAGTAATTATTTGTGCGTTCATTTACCAACATAATAGAATCCACAATGCATACTCAAGCCCGGTCTGTTCGTTCATTGTCTACAGCTAATAGGGGCCGCGGTGGACGAATGGTCAGACCATTCGCCTCTCACCAAGGCGATCCGGGTTCGATTCCCGGCGGGGTCGGTCCCCGGATTTTCGCATGTGTCGGACGATGCTGTTGGTCGACGGGTTTTGTCGGGTATCTCCCGTTTCCCCCGCCCATTCATTCCGGCACTGCTCCATTCTCACCTCATGTCACCCCTCACCAGCGCTAAAGACCTCGCTGTTAACCGCTGACCAAAACCTCTCACTCAGTCTCACTCTACAGCTAATGAACAAATGGTCGGGGCTTGATAATGCATATAGTTGATTCTAATATGCAGGTCACTGAATTCGTGAAATAATCCTTTCCCTACACATGACTACAGACATGCAAAATTCACGTTATTTTCTGACAACTGACTATACTCCAACGGACTATAGGCTCGTTCGACGTCTGCCGCTGGCCGATATTGTCGTGACTTGCCGCGGAGAATACTTACACGGTAGAGAGGCCAATCTCTGTAAAGACGTAACACACGTAAATGACAACACATAGAAGTTCGTGGCCAATTGAATAGCAGATAATGCACTGTTGTGTATAGGAAAGTGAAGTTAAGTCTGCTACCAAACGATATCTAGGGCCCGGAAAAATTCTTGTTTTCTTTCCGACACAAGCAAGAATTCCAGCTACTGCTCGTTCGTCTCGCTTTCGCAATTGGCTCTTGACTTACTTGGCACCTTCTGGAAGTCGCTAAGCCAATAACAAAAATGTAACTAATCACATGCCCATTTTACCGTGGGAGCGAGCAGCTAATGAGAAGCCGCTGTCTGCTTGAGAAAACATACATTCTTGGAGGCTTGCCTACTGGTCAGTGAACCCGGGAATTTTTCCTGGCTCTAATGATAACGCGAATTTTGCTCGTCTCTACACACGACAAACGACAATGACGACGCTTATGTCTAAATGACACAGCGATGACGACACAGATGATCGCAACTTTTTTGTACAACTACTACTTTCGTGGAGTGACACAGGATTCCAATGGCGTATGTGCGGTAAACTAAGTTTAATTATGTTCTTTGACGCTGAAAAGCTGTATCTGGAAGCCTGGCGAGGAAATAATTCAAATGCTGTTTGTTTTTCCAGCAACCGCCGTAACTCTGATGCGACGGGATCTAAGGCCCAGTTTCACGCCGGAAGCTCGCCGGCTTTAGCCTTGTCGCCGGTTAAAAAATTCTTCCTCCCGACCAAAAAAACTAGAGCATTAGGACCGGCTAAACTAAGCACTTCCGCTCTGAATGTCAGCGGCAGAGAGAGATAGAGAGAGAGAGAAAGAGAGAGAGAGAGAGAGAGAAATCCAATAAACTGTAAAGCCGACTAGCAGTGCGTGACGTCACGTTACCAAGCCGTTACATCCAAGTGCTTTCCGTTTATTCAGCCACTCTGGTGGACGTATTTTGCGCGTTCGAGTTCAAGAACTGCGGTGAAATAAGGTCGACACAGTGCATGTATCACGCCCAACCCTAGCCTTTAGACGCAAGTCAGTGGACTGGTATGCAACTTTTTCGCCGACCATTCTCCTCTATGAGATATTGAATGGTCACCCTATAGTATAATGACCAATTATTGTATATAAAATTTAAATTTGATCACCTGTAGCTTTTCAAATATTCCAAACCAAAAGTATCATGTCTAAAAACGACCCCATGAATAAAAAAACATTGTTCCGGCCTTATTTGGCTGCAAGAAGTTAACCATTGTCGATTTGTTAAGTACCTGAAAAGGACGCACTTGCGTGTAACATTCCACGAATGCTATTTCTTGAGACACTAGAAAATCGCGAAAGTTTATTTTCTTTTTTAAGTCAGCATGGTTTCCAACAGACTTTAGTATCGTCATCTTACTACTGTCGGGTAATACAATTTTCGACACGCGTAAGCAGTTTTTCTACAAATCACACACGCTCTGGATTAAAGCTGTACAGTTCTTACTATGCCTGATGAAGAGAGGAATAGAGCTTGAACTAAACAATACGCAATATCTATGGAAAACCTTCATGGCGCAGCCTTCAACGCGTTAAACATGTGTTGTAGCGTGTACGTAGACACGTTTTTTTTAACGAAAATGTTCCACCTTTTACTCTTTGTGTGAATGTGCGAGAAAGAAATACACTTCAAACGATGACGGAAAGGTAGTTTATAAACATCATGCCAGTTATAAACATAATTTAGAAGCTTATGAAAATGGCTAAAAACAGGTTTTTCAACTTGATATACATGAAAAACTACTGACGATAATCCTACTCTAGAAACATGTACTGACTGGGCTCTCCTTAAAATTTTTCACCAATAAAATGTTGGGTCACCACTGAAAGTATCAGGAGAGTATGGTCTTTGAAATAACTGTGCAATGGGAATGCATGACTGGATTTACTTTCTTGGACATACTTCATTGCAAAATGAATGACTGTCAAAGGAAACTATTCAACAGAATGTGTGCGCCTTGCTGACTAAAACATACTTTGCTTATTTATGGTTTTCTATTATTTGTTTAGTTTTCTTTGACATTCATTCATTTTGCAATGGAGTATGTCCAAGAAACTAAATCCTATCAGGAGAGTGTTATACAATACCACTCTACGCCGTTTCAGTGTCTTGCGGTAGAGGCGATACCGCACCAGTTATGCATCTGACAAAAAAGCGCGGAAGCCTGCAGATGTTTTGATGCGTGTCTCCTTATTGTTAGGGACCAGTGATTTTCGCGAAAATATTTTTATACCGCTTTGTTTCAACGCCTTTGGTGAGCACTTGCTAATCTGCTTCATGGTCAGTGATTGAATGTTTTTAACTCTCAGCGACTTGGAGTTGAACCAGTTGGTATAATTCCAGACGTTTGGAGTTGCAGTTACGTTGTCGATTACGTAACGCCTCTACACTAAGACACGCTGACAACTACCACTAGTCAGAACTGGCGCAGATGTGCACGTAAGGTATAAAATCAAAGTGGGGCAAATTTTTTTTTCGTAAATAAGGGTTCCCTACAAATTGTTCCGAATTTCACGAAATATTTCATAACATATTATTAGGGACAGGAAAATTTCGCGAATTCAATTACCTGCACGATAGAATCCATTGTACTATGCAACACTCAAGTCTCGTTTATTCGTTCACTGTATGTTGTTTCACTGAGTAGAAACTAATGGACAAATGGTCAGGGCTTGAGTTTGCATAGTATAGTTGATTCTAATATGCAGGTCACTGAATTTGCGAAATGTTCCTGTTCCTACATATTATACTTAGTGACCCATTTTTTTTTCGCGAAAAGAATTTTGCCCCAGTTTGTTTCAGTGACTTACGTGCACATCTGCAATTCTGCTTTATTGTCACTGGAAGCGTGCCTTCGTGAATCATTTAACTGAACCAATTACAATAACATTCCTACAACAACACACGTCTGTGATTTGCCGGTAGAACCGCTCGTGAGGGTTAAAACATCCACTCACTGACTACGAAATAGAACTGCAGATGTGCACGTAAGGCAACGAAACAAAGTGGGGCAAAATCCATTTCGCGAAAATCAGGGGTCCGTAATTATACTTAAAGATTCTTTAGCTAATGTATTTTTCGATGACAGGATGGTTAAAGAGGAACATGAATTTCACGCATGTATGTATTATAGGTCAGGTTGAATGCCGAGAACGTAAACTTCACTCTGACTTCTGTGATTGGACGACGGGTGTCATAACACGCCTGTGACTACTCTAAGCCTGTAGCAAATAAGGTAATAATTTGTAGCGGTATTGCGTGCTAACTCTTTGTACGGTTATATACCAACTGATAATCGATATTGTGACCAGTGCACGCACAGGACTGAGGATTCTAGACTGCTGGCCGATATGTTGACGAAATGTACACACATCTACGTACAGACAATACCTAGGGAATCCCACTAACTGTAGAAATAAATACGATAGCGACACGACTTCACTTCTAAAGCGAGTGTAGCTATGTGGTAATGCTTATTCACTAAATTACATAATACATTTTATTTTTAAATATACTTAAATTCAAAGTTACGTACAAAACAACATATGTAACGTATGTACAGTGTGTTTCGATTCAACACAGAACTGGCAAGTGGGCTGCCTACCCACCCGCAACCGGCTTGAATTCTGCTCGCGGCGCGCTAGCGACGGAGCTACGTTCGATTTCACTGGTTGCCGCCTTCTTACGCAGCATTCTAAACGGTTTAACTCTTTCAACATTTATTTACACAGACTTTGGAATATGTTTCAACGA
>PNEQ01031314.1:0-52188 GCA_003012365.1 Medauroidea extradentata
CTTGAAAGCACTGACACAACGTAGCTGTCTGCAGACCAATAACATGCATTAAATATTAAAATAGCGGCATTCTTATTGGCTCAGTCAAATAGGGCAGTAGCTCCACGTACAAGGAAAAGCCAGTAATCTTTTGATAAGTTGAACGTATGTTGAAGCCTAGCAAATAGTCAAGTTTTTCCGCGATAAACCATCATCTCTAGCCATCGTTCCAAAATCGGCCGAACACCGGTTATACGTTGGCCGGTTCCTTTCAAGGTCGGATGTTGGGCCTTATGTTAACACAAGTTAGTGTGCAAGATAAAAATTCAATAATTTAGAAGACGCAACCCCAGCAATCCATGAAGTTTTGTCTTTTCGTCTTCTTGTTTGGGCTTCTGTACGAGAAAGTGCGCTTCATTTTGCAAGAACATGTTTGTGTGTTCAAAATGTATAGTCGCCGCGTCATTACGGGAATGTAGTGTAGTTTTGCTGCCTGTTCTGTCACTCTTTCTTTGTTTTGATGCTCTATTTCGGGGCGACCCTGAGTTCCGTGCCACGGTTGGCAACTGTCGGGACTTAAAGTAATTTATTTGCCCAAGGCAACGCTGCCGGAAAAATATCACACACGCATCTGTCTAGCATAGAAGCGTCTGTATCTATGGTGTAGGTGTATCAAACATAGTCGTAGGTCCCCCCTTTCTCTCTCTCGCTTTCTCATGTATTGGATGTTGGTATCTGTATATGTATGAGGTCGATCGACACTGTTTGACCGATCACAGTGAAACTTGGCGCATATGTGTATTTTTCGTGGAGAAGGTTTCTGTGTTATTCATTTTACTTTTAACTCGCCGCTAGACGGCAGCGCATCAACTTCTATACTTAGCGTCTCCTTATGACATATAGGTTGAGATTATGGTATATCACGAACATTTTTGTGCCAACATAGCCTTGAAAAAACTGCCATAACGTAGTTGTATGCAGAATAATATTGCGCATCAAATATTACAAAAGCGGGATTCTTATTGGCTTAGTCAAATTGGGTAACAGCTCCACGTACAAGTGATAGCCAGTAATCTTCTGGTAAGCTGATAAACCATCATCTCTACATAATAGGGCCACGATTTTACCGCGAAAAGATTCTTGCCCCACTTTGTTTCAGTGACTCACGTGCACATCGGCAGTTCTACTTCAAGGTTATTGGCAGCGTGTCTTTGTTCAGACACGTTTCTCATTAGACTGCACCAATCACAATAAGATTATTGTGAGTCTGTACGTCTATAATTTGCCAAGGCAAGTGAGAGTGAAATCATCCAACCACAGACGATGTAGCAGAGCTGCAGGTGTGCACATGACGCATCGAAACCAAATGTTGCAAAAATCTTTTCGCCATAAAATCGTGTCTCTACATAAATGGAATAAGAGCGGCGATCGCAATTAGACCAACAAATAAATATATTTATACACACACACAGGCAGGACGTCTGCCGGGTTCTGCTATATATACAGTAATAATGATTAGGTTTAATGATCTTAGCTAGCCGTGACTTTGGAAATGTCCATCTGAAAGCAGTGACGGAGGGTGTTAACTATGAGACATTAGTAAGGGCAATATTGTAATAGCCTGCCGCGTTGATTGACGCCATTACTACACGGCATAGTCCTTGGCGGTAGTTACATATTCATCACAGGCCTCGCTACCCCTTCATTAGGGCTTGATGCTGTCAGGAATGTCGTCCGAGGCGATGGGACGATATTAAAACTGCTCCAAGAGTTAATGCAACTCGAGGGGATGTGCTGTAATTAACTAGGTTGTTACTCTGGGCTGATTATTGTGTGACGCCTTCCAGTTTTGTTTGTTATGTAATTTCGGAGTTTGCTCTGGACATGCAAGTGTACAAAATTAATAGAAATATCGCGTTCGTATCTCGACGTCCTGCAGTTGTTAATTACTGGGTGACATGCCGTGTGTGTGCCAGGTGTGATGAATCTTGTAGACTCGTCGAATTGTATAGGTAATTCGGAACAAAGTGAGCACTAAAAGAATTAGCCTTCGAAAAAAAAAATCACTAGCCATTACTGCATATTATTTAACATTATATAGGCGGTTCATTTTTAAGTGAGCACTTCCCAACGCAGTATGATAATTTAAAAAAATGTATTTATTGCGGCTACAGAGGTAAACTTTTGAGAGTTATGGTATGATTACACTAGTTTTTAGTTGCACGGAAGTTTTCGTATTATAAATAGTTGGATAGAGACATAATGGCTCAGGGAAAGTTGTAAGCAGTGCTCAGTGTATTCTGAACAGACTATAAAAATACCTTTTTTCTTGTGTGGTTGGCGTCGAATTACCTAATGTAGTTCCTTGCATTTTGCTAGTTGAATACAATACTGAAATAGACATAAATGTGTTTTATGTGATAAATAAACTTATTTTTACAGAATTATATAAGTTTCTACCGACTGCACAATTTATCTTACACGCGCAGACATCAAGTGACGTGTCCACAGAGGTTAGACATTTCCCGTCGTTAGCCGTTACATGCGGAAAGATACGAATTGGCTGATAATAGAACGTAAGCGGGGCTCTTTATATTACTCACTTTTTTCTGGAACCACACACAACTGTCCGAGCACGATATTCATTCCGTGTGTAGAACACCATCTTATTTTAACATTTATTACAGCGAGGTGTGGTTTAAGTAATGAACAACCAATACAAAATATCGTTAGTTTAAAAATGGTAGAAAGTCTGTTTTTTTGTTATTATATGAATTGAATAGTATAATCATGATATGGTGCTCGTGTAGTCAGTAATTTCTGTGTTATGACTAACACAAACTGGAGATGTAAGCAGGGCCTTGATCTTGATAGAAATGTTAAGAAAAGGTTTAATTAATTTTTAAGTTTCATTCTTTGCAAAGTGTATCTCGAAACGTCTTCAGTCGTGTCACGTTTGTTCACATAGCCTACTTCTTCTTTTATACCTACGTTTGAAAGTAGTCAGCAAAAGTGACTTGATTTGTTTTAACATTTAAGTATACATGCCCAGCCTGAAATAGTGAATTTTTAATATGACAGCATTACCAAGGCTTTGGCAGATTCATTTTATGTATGGGCACTTTTTTATAGCTGTGTAGTCCAACAGCGTGAATATTCAGCTTGCTTCTCCGTTCGTTTTCGTTTACAAAGAACGCACGCGTGTTAATTCCGTTTAAAAGTTGTCTACTGGGCATGTGTGGGTTCGGGGGGGGGGGGGGACAATGTGAGCAATTGCGTTTATCCTTTTTTTTTTCAATCCAAACAGAATGTGTATTATGTGTACATCAGGCCTTTATTCCTCTGAAATTATATTTATATTTGTGTAAGTATTTCTAGCAATTAGTAACAAACGTGAGCGCCTGGGTAGCAAAGGCAACAGAGTAAATTCCCCCTCCTTAAAGAAGCTCATCTTTGAATCGATGGCTTCTGTTGTATCTTTTTCCAATAGGTAGTCTTTGCTGGTATAGGTCAATCGGGATAAAATGAATAATTTTGAAACCCTTGTTACTTATTTACCCCTTTTATTTGAAGTATATTTTCCTGCCACATTTTAATAGAAACAAAAATGTCTAGGTAACATCCAACGTGTTTAGATTGTGCTGGGGTCAACTGACTGTTAACATCTGGTGTCACAATAAATAATACATAGTAATTATTATTTGAGCAATGACTGTATTGATAAGTGCTTACTTAATCGCGAACGTCCTATACAGCTTAGCTCATAGCAGCACGTATAGACTACGTGATGGGCGATGTGAGGGTTGGGGTAAGGTCGGCATGTCCGGTCGTGAGGCATTTCCTGGGATACCAGGGAGGTAATAGCCGGCCGCGTGGGTGGAGGGGAGGTTACGACAGGAAGTGGGTGTACCTGCCCCGTCGAATATCAGCCGGCTATCCCTTATGGAGGGGGAGGGGGGTTCGCCGCTCAGGACCGCGACCCAACAACCTCGCGTCTTCTTATATTACCGGGCTTACAACGCTACGACACATCCCTGACAGTATGGCACCGACGATCATTTCTCAACAATTTACCATAAGCAACTCTTTTCCGACATAGTTGGCTTTTAAGAAATTTTCATCGGTGTCGGGGATGTGGTTATACGACTGTCGTAGCATTGTGAACTGCGCATTATTCCTGCGGTACTAGGGATGATCATCTGACATTGTAGGAACATTGACGTGTTGTTGACGGACGCCGATGTGCGGCGAATGACCCCGCCGTGGTACGCACTGACCTTGAAACCTCGCGGCCGCTGAGCATGTGTTTGGGCGCACGTGCTCAGCTAGTTCGTTCTTCCTTTAGTTTGGCAGCGAACTAGGTCTTGCTTGTTTCTATCGCTGAAACAATAATAATTCAATACCTCCCCGTTTAAATGAATGGTCGTAAGAAAGGACGTAGGTTATGTCCTGTTTCACAGTTTTAGCATTAGCCATTTATTACTAATTTTTAAACTCAACACCCCATGATACCTATTTCTCAAATATCGTATACAATCCCTCAACTTTTCATTAGTTTGTTTGTCCGACGATGATGCCACTGGTCGGGGCGTTTTCTCGGGAAACTCCACCCTTCGCCAACGTTGAAAAGTTCGCTGTTAAACTCTGACCAAGGTCTCTTTTACTAACACATTCGCTTGAAATTGGCGGCATGTGTTTGTATGCATATATGTATATCTGCAGTATTATGCATAGCTATGTGTAGTAATTATTTGTGAATAGGGCAAAATGTTTTAATGTGCTGACGTTGTAAATTGTGGATAGCAGAATGTTCCTATCACAATACGGGAAATAAACGGATGATGTGTGGGTGCTTGATTGTAGTTAAAGTTACGGTGGTGCATGAAAATATATCAAAATTGTATAGACGGTTCGGGATGAAGCCAGCACTCAAATATCACTGCTAAATTTCTATTTTCAGCCAATTCGTATATTTCCGCGTATAAAAGCTAACGACGGGAAATATCTAACCTCTCTGGACACGCCACTTGATGTTTGCGTGTGTAAGATAAATTGTACGGTCGGTGTGAACCTTTACAGTTTGATAAAACATTTTATTCATTTTATGGCACATAAATATGTCGAATGCAGCTGATTTTATTTCAGCATTGTTGCATTAATACAATGATCTGTTCATTTACTTCAAATAATTGCAAATAACTCGAACGTGTTTTAACCAAATGCTTTGAAAAAAAAAAATTGTGTACAGTCATACGGTACACAATTTTGGCAGGCCATTGTTTAAAATAATGTACCGTTTTCTAGCAAAACATTATTTTGCTTCATTTTGGTTTATTTTGACAACAACATATGGGGTATTTCAGGGACAAAAATCTAAAAATCAGTTTGGTGAATTGCAACAGAATAATTCAAATACAAACGATGATATATGTGTTAAAACTCTAAGAGTGAATTTTTATATATGTATTAATTTGCGTTAAAAAAATATTTTCGAAACCGCTGCAAAACTAATTAGCGAGGCATACACGTAACTACATTTGGCAATTCACTGCCAACCGTAGAACGAATAAGGTAACGTTTGTTAATGTTTATTATATGAAGAAACGGCTAGTGATTTTTTACAAAGGTTAAACATTTAGTGTTCACTTAATCCCGAGTAACTTATAACGCGCATTGCAATTAGTACCGTACAGTCTTGTGTTCGAAAATTTAAGGGTGCCGCTTTTATGAGTTTGTTGGGTGCGTCGAAAGAGTAGACATAAAATAGCTATAAGAGCTACACTGACTAAATGCTGGAATCACAATAGCGCGACTCGAAGTGTGCGACGCGAATAAAGTAACTAGTTAGCCAATCAGCGTCGAGGCCGGCGACTATACCGCAAATTCTATCAACTTGTACTACAGTTCAAGCATGGCAACTGAGCTAGTAATATATAGTTAGGTCGCAATCAGTCGGGCAACTTATGAATATAATAATATTTGCCACACAGATTGCGGCGTAATTATAAGTTATCAGCTAAATCACAGGATCTGTACTGTAACGAAATGTAAATAGAATTTGAGGTATAATCGCATATTTAACATTTTTCGTCTGAGAACTTTAATAAAAAAAATTATAAAATTCAATATGGCGACTGAAACAGAGTCTTCAGGCGGTCGCCTACCCTACGCTTCAAATGTGTTGCGGTGTGTTCGTAAACAGGTTTTTTCTACTAAACTATTACACATGTGCCCATTGTGCCAACGTACGAAAATAAATCACACTTCAAACAAGCTCGGAACCTCATTGTTAGGACATCGCGCTCATTAAAAACACTATTTCTAAGCCCTCCAACATGGCTAAAAACTGTCTTTTCAGGCTGCCGTATTTCAAAATGTACTAACCAGATGTATGTGAAACTCTGGTTGCGACCTGCACTGAACTTAGTTTCACACTTTCCGCCATTAAAAGTATATAGTCACCGCTTAGTGTCCCATAGTAAAAACCGTTCGGCGGGAACCTTGCACGCTAGTTCAGCGCTTGGCTTGTTGAGGTGACGCGGCATTTGATGCGCGCTTCAAGATCAACATTACTGCTCCGTCGCTTTTGAGTCTCTGACACGCGGGTAGGCGGTACCCTTAAGTAGTTATAGCAGTGTAGATAGTCCCATCTTGCACTCCACGTATATCTTACTTATTTTACTATACTCTATCCATTCTAAGGTTGCAGCTAATTCATCAAAGTGAATGTCAGTAACATTTTTTCAAAGCGCAAATTTCATTTGAAATTTTGAAAAATACAAGGTAACTATGCTGCGGCACAATCACAATGTGAGTAATCAAGATACAATTCAATTGCTTTGATTTATTTCGTTAGCAATTTTTAATTCTGCTGCAACCTTAGAGTGGACAGAGTATACCACTGTTTTGACATGCAGTTTAAAATCCCGAGCAATGTAAACATGACTCTACATTTACTTGACATAATATGCATATAATAATATATAGACGTGGAGAGCAAGAGAGGACTTCCTTGTAGTGGTACCACATTGTGCACGTAAAATGTACAACATTTTGCCACTGACATGTTCGTCTCCAATTTAGTCCTGAATTCGCGCGGTGTGCTATTATTATGTTTCACCGTCTCTATACTCTATCCATTCCAAAGATTGCAGCTTGTGTCACTCCACCTGTCCGGGCGCTTGAACGGCGTTGGCTGTGCAACAAACCGTCGCACCACATCCGCGTGTTTCGCGAGCTATCGACTGGCGACAAGTGAGGAAACGGAATCGCGCCTCGCTGTGGAGGAAATGGAATCACGGCGGACGTTTGCGTCGTCGCGTAAGTCGTAGTTAATCCATGCCATGCACATATACAGTATTTCATGCGCACAGAGTGATAATATATTATCGAGGATTAAAAAATCGCAACTGATCGATTAAATCACCTATCCTGAACTAGAACACAGCAATTTAGCGTAGGACCTATTTCCTGCCGCAACGACACTGTTAACTAACCAGCCAACCATTGATCGAGAGCTCACCTTAACAGTGTTTATTTCTACTGCAATCTTGGACTGGATACAGTATAACAACTTCGAAGTCACCGTTAACTGTGAGGAGCAGACGCAACCCGCAGTACACACAATGGTTGTGCGCGAATATGTGGTGGAGCCAGGCGAGGTAACCGTATCACGTGAGCTACAAGAAGGCAAGGCCGCCTTGAAGCAAGCTCTCCAAGCCACGCCGTGGAATATATATAAATGTAGCTGACCTTCGTTGATCTGACGCGATGTGATGCTGTGTGTCTGCTGTATCACGTCCATCTGTACTTGTATCACAACACATGTATGGGCGGAACTGTTCTCTTGCTCCATTGCACGCCTCTTGGTAATAAATTCTATGCTAATGAAACGCTACATTTTAGACCTTTTCTTTCAAACTATTGGAATAAATGATAAGAAATTAGATTGATGTACAAGTATGTTGAGAGCGTATATGGCGAGATGTTTAATATAAATTCGCTGTATCGTTCCAAAACTAGTTTAGGATTCACTTATAAAATTTATAATATATTAATGTTACAAAACGTCTGTACAGACAACGTTTAACGTTTTTACACAGGCCGAAGAATGACCAATTTTCCACGTTACTGCGCTGTGCGAAAACTTTGTTAACGCTTAACGAGTTATCCCTGATACTTTAATTAAAGTTTCATGACTATAGATTCAATTACGTTCGTTTGGATTCACTTATGTAGGACTTGTTTTAATCAAAGCGTACAATACAATGCTTGCATTCAAACAATTTCGCTATATTTTTGCTCTCATAGATTATGTGTTTCATACAGCTGCGTTTATCGAGGTTCTCTTCCACGGTAAACTTCTCGTCATCGTGTTTCTTGTGTTGTACAGTGTGAATTTTTAAGCTATTAAAGCCAATTTACGGTCAAGAGAGCACTTACTCGAAGTCCTGTTCAAATTTATCTTTTAGTTAAATTTTTGGCCAGTTTTCAGTATTAACATAGCATTCTAAGAAGTAAACACAGTGTATAGGCTACAGTAGTATTTACGGACTCAAGTCAACACATGAGGCCAGGATAAAATGTATTAATTTCCTATAAGCGGATGTGATTTAGGACACGTGGGGTTACTTAGGGACACTTTTGTACCATTATTATTGTCCATAATTTTCAACTGAGTTAATATTAATTAAATATCACGTGAATTTTTATTATTCGGAATCAATCGCAAGTAAATGTATTTATTCGGAGCTACCATGTATGCGAAAAACTATTTTTTGTGATGTTACAAATAGTTTATAATTTTTATTCTTCACAAGTTGGTGTTCAGAATAACTCGCTTATTTACCTTGAGAATCCTATAGATGCTGGGCGCGCGAATAATTTGCCTCTTCTCCTGTTGGTATGGCGTCATAACGGTGCTGCCATGGATGACCGTTTTTTGGCGCGGATGATGGTGGAGGGGGATAATCGCAATGAAGCATTGAAACCGCTTATCGTATCGTTATAAGAGTTGATGGGGAAGCTATGTCTCGGGACATCATATTCGCAGCACGCCGATGAAGAGTGTTCGGCGTGACCTTGACGCGCGAGGACAGTCGCGAGCTGGAAGGTCACGTGCCAGTACAGGGTGAGTTGTTGACGAGTTGCCAGGTCGCCGTTGGACCAAGAGACATAGCAGGGGATGTCGCCAAGTTCGCAGTCGCCCTTGAAGTGTCGCGCTCCTGCGCCTTAGTTCGTCTTCAAGTCCCTAGCAACGGACGTCACGTGTTTTAAGAGGATTGGCCCTTCTCAGCTCGGATTTATGGCTTTTCTCAGAACTCCATAGTTTATAGTTTGTTTCACTTTTTGGAATCTACAATACGTGGTTTATGTTACTTTTATGGAAACTAGTCGCTCCCGTAAATAAAGAACTTTTTTCATGTCAGCTGTTTCCCGCTACAAAATGATGAAGGCATAAAAGTTGCAACTATTTTAGAGAATTAAGTAAGTTGTTAACTGTGTCCTGTCATGTCAAATACGTCGATAAATTCATTGAAATCAATGTGATTGAGAATAAACGAGTAAGTTTACAGGAATAGGGATCAACACGACTCGGTTACGCAGCTTAGACTAATTGTTCGCAATCGTGTGCATTATATTAAAATGTATGGAAATTTCGCTGACAACGGATTAAAATAAAATGTATCGGTGAAATATACTAGGAGAAAATGTGAATGTTCGTGTACTGAACATTATGACAATTTAATTCATTTATGCCAATTTTTAAAGAAGACTAAAGGACTTTCATGTGTGTTTTTTTTAATATTTTAGCATGCGGCCAATTCAGTGTAAAATATTTATTTCGAGTCGGTCACTTGGTTTTTGTTATTGTAATTTGCCCGTAACTTGCAGTTTCTGACCTTGACATGCCGCTATGGGAAAACTATGTAGGCCTAAGCAAAAAACAATTGACAAGTGGGAAATATAGTCTCAAGTAACGTATATAAAGTTAACAATGTCGTGACAAAACTATGTCACACGTGTCCTTTGTACCAATCTGTGAAAAGAAAAAATACACTACAAACGATGACGGAAAGGTACTTTCAAAACTACACGTTAATTAAAAAAAGCATTTCGAAACCTCTCAAATTGGCTAAAATTTGCTTTTCCAGCCTGTTACGTCTGAAGAACTACTCACGGAATCAGTGTGAAACTACTCTAGAAACATGCAAACTTTACACCAATAAAAATATGGGGTCACCACTGACAGTGTCAGTCAGGCGAGTGATCTACGATACGACTGCACGGCGTTACATTGTCTTGCGGTAGAGGCGATACCGCACCAGATGAGCCGGTCAACATCGCCCTTAGCGCCGTGCCGCACTCACACAAACACACCGCCAGTAGGCGGGCGCCTTAGTATAATTAACCATATAAATGTCGATCCTTGGTGGTCGCGAGTATTGGACCGAGTAATTGAACGTATCTCCACTGCGGGAGAAACTTGTGTGCCGTGGAAGAGGAAGCAGGCTTGAGTGAGTGCTGTCGTATTGTTGGCGACCTTGGACATGATGATAGCTGAGCTTTTCGCAGTCCGTCGTCGAGGACAAGTAGATATATCTTGATTGTGCTGGCAAACCTGTTTCAACACGCAGTAAGCAATGTCAAGAAAGTATGTATGTATATATTAGCCTACGTGTTTTAACGTGCTAATAAGAGCGAATTCTTGAATTCGTTAGTCACTGGCCGGGGATGGTTTGTAAGATTCACCCCGATACAGCTTTTTGTCAGACTGAGCAGGAGGTTGTGGTGAAGCCCATCGTTTAGCCATTTATTGTATAAATGTACGCGTGAGTTATCATACCCTATTTCCTATGTTAATATACACTCACATTCCATTTCAATTCAGGCAGCTGCGTAATGTCAGTAACCACCAAATTTTTCTGTAAAACGTAATTTTTTTTTCATGATACATGTTAAAAGGATTTTTTAAATATTTTTTCTGATGTATGGCCGCTTAAAAATCTGACAAACATCAAGGAAATACAACATGCAAAACGTTACATTTCGAAATTAATGATCCTCAGAAACTTCAGAAGCAAGGATGATTTTTTTTTAACAAATGATGAAATTAATTATTTTTGATTTGCAAGCACATATAAATAAAGTAAAAATATTGATTAATTTGTTTTTCCACAAGTGCGACTTCCGTAGCTTGTAAGTGCCACCCATTGGTACTATTCTTAATGTTGTTTTAGCCATATTATTTCTAGTCTTCAAGATGTCTCGCAATTCTAGAAATTTAGCACTATAGTGCATAGATTATATAATATTTTGTATATATTTTAGAAAATATGAAAAGGCCTATTTTTCCCCCAGTCAAAAATTTGGTCAAATGAAGTTCTCACGACACACATTCAGACTATGTAAACAGTTACTAGATTTAGTCTTGTAACTTTTGTGCGATTTTATAATCCGACCGTTACGTGCTGTTTGTTCGGCTTAGTATGTATTATCTCTGTCACTGGAACAGAGTATGAAATGTAAACAGAAATGTGGAATTGTCGAAACAGTTCCTGGGAAAGTCGTAAATAGTGTGTTTCACCAGCATGATCCTCCCAGACGTGTTTCTGAGAAGAGAGGCACGGCGCTTGTCAACAAGTGAGACAGAAGGTGGAAGGACCTGGGGAACCTACAATGACAGGGGGAAGTGTTGTAAACGTCGCGTGCAGATGTGCTCGGCACGAGGGCAGACGAGAGGCCTCTATATCCGTCACCAGGACGCCCAAGGTCGCAGAGATGGCCGTCACCCCGAGGTCGTCTCGCCTTGACCTCGACAACGAGCTGAGCTTCCGTCTTCACTGCGACACCTGCCGCGCGACGCTTCTTCCAGATTAGTGCTGCGCTTGAGAACACGACACTGCAACCTTCGTCCTCTGTGGACGTCCTCGCTGAGCCGACTTACAGAGCTGTGCGACGTATCGAAGTCGTCGGAATGAAGGGGCGATTGAAACGGGAGATCCTCGAGAAAAAACGTCTACCAGTGGCATCGTTCGGTACGATTCCCAATGTCGACGAACAAGACATTTAAGTGTAGTGCCTATACTAATTGTTTTAGTTTATAGTTCCTCTTCCGCCGAACTCAGTAGCGCGTGAATGGATATTTCACGTGAGCTGTCGTCCCTTTACTTATAATAGGCATAAAATATTACAATAGTGGGATTCTTATGGGCTCAGTCAAATAGGATAATAGTTCTACATACAAGCGAAAGCCAGTATCTTTTCATAAGCTGAACGTGCGTTGAAACCCAGCTCTATTAGTAATAGACCTCGCTACTTAATGTCGATTATGATTAGTTAACATTCTTTTAAAACTATTATCATGGCCTGTTAATAAATCACGCTAACCTTCTATTTCTTGGCGTCAGTATGGTAATTTTTAAGGTTGCTGCATACCCTGGAACCGTGGCACGGACAAGAATAGCTATCTACATGTTAAATTACATTAAGAAGCGCTTAGTCACTTTTCGGTATATATCGCTTTCGAACAAAAACAGTTTTATTCATTGAGACAATGAAAACATTGCTACAGTTATAACAGTCTGGGTAGGTGGAGTGAAAATACCCATTCGTTCGCAGTTTTCAAGGTATTGAAAAAACATCGTAAGAAATGTGGGCCGCATGGTGATTAACGAAGTCAGTGGTGTGTTTATATTATTTCGACAGGTGACAGGTCCTACATAAAATAATTTAACATGAAAGTCCCTGCACTTGTCTCGCCAGGATTCTGAAATGCCCTAACAACAGGAGTGTATGCAACAAGCCAGCAAATTATATTTTCTTTGAATTGGAACCAATAATTGTGCGCCACCGTGCATCTCGTATATTGAACGCTAAGGCAGGGAAGCCATTATTGAATTAACAGCTGTGATCTTAATTTACGGTCGTTGTTTTTTTTTTCCTCCCCAAATCGGACAGGGAAATTATTTTATTCTATTGTGTCAACTTCGCGTATTCCTTCATTTCTAGTAGGCTTACCGCTGTCTTCCAAACATGACAACCTGAGTTCCGTGACTGGATGGTTGAAGGGTTTTGTGGAGGTATTCTCACTTACCCTACCAATTCATTCAGTCGCTGCTCCATACAAGGGTTCTGAGTCCTATCAGAGTTGATGCACATGGACACGCTTGTATGCTCAGAATCGTGTCATTAGAAGGAAGGTTTTTACCACACGCAAAGTGAGTCCTAGCCTTAGAAAATCTTTGCGGTACTCAAATCAAATGATATTCGGATCTCAGTTTGCCTGCTTTTTCTCGACCAGAAATATTCTCTTAGCAATATATTTTTTAAAGCAATCTTCAGAATTGTAAGTATAAAATTGTACGTCGGCTGGTATTGCTAGCGCCCGGCGGCCCAAGTGCTGGCTGGTAATTGCCTCATTAGACGAGCAGACGTTCTTCACCTGGCCTTTCTGCCGCGACTGTTGCCTTGCCTCGCGCACTTTCTGTGGGAATTACACTATTTCTTCTCTCTGCTTTTTTCTGAGCTGGGTCTCCCGTCCCCGACCCGACCCACCCTTCGTCTTGCCGCGAACTTTTCACTATTCTTCTGTTGAAGGCGAATCTTTGTCGCGCATTCATCGGCCTTTTACCCGCCCTCGCAGGCAGTTAGCTCTCCCCCTTCGCCGTGCCGCCCCCAAGTCGAGGGGAAGATTGCTCGTCGTTCCACATAGGGGGAGGCTTGGTCTGCAGCCGCGGTATACAGATGCCAGCGTGATCCTGCTGTAGCATTCTTTATGTGCAGTGCAGAGGGCTGCATGCAGCACGACAGTAGTAGATCTGACCATTCACGGCCGTCTGCATCGCTTCTGTCATTGGGCACAGCTTTGTACGAGGCACTGTTGACCAAGAAGTTTGCTCTCGTTTGTGTGTTCACGATATTGTGTTGCTCATCACTCTGCTGCTATTGATCACAAAGGAAATGTGTCTTATATCAAGCTCTTAAGAAAACGTGGTACATAATTCAACGCTAAAGCATTAATCTATAACTGTAGGTTTCTTGAAGCCAATTTTAAAAATTAAAGAATATCAATCTTAGACAACAGTTTTAGCCAAAGTTTTAAACAAAATTGTTTCTAGTGTTACGCACTCAGGTAAATGACAATTCCTTCTCTGTTTCTGTTGCAAGAACTTGGAATAATTTACCTTTGTATATCAGAAATTCGGCAACACTGATCACATTCAAGCGCAATACGACCAAGCATATCAAGACAATTCGCCGTTGATTCCATCAATTCGAATCACCCACACATTAATAAGGCCTTAACTTTTTCGTTTCTGCATTACGTAACGTGTTCTATAATTATGTATATATTTCTGTCTGGATTTTATTGAATCAATTTTAAAGTAAGATATTTTATTATTGAATCTAGTGGCACTATAAACTTGTTTGTAAACTTGTAAACTTTTTGTGAATTTGTAAACTTTTTGTAAACTTGTTGTAATTTGTAAACTTTTATTCTAATGTACTTAACTGCACAGGTCATTTGTATTATTTATCTCATTCTTGTTTGGTAAATAACTTATAGAAAATGTATGCTGTAAGCTGCAAGTATATTCCACGATTTAGATTAGTTTTCATTTAAGTTTTGTCGCAGCTGTTAGCTTATTTTATTTTAACTATGTCAATTTTGTATACTTAGTTACTATTTTCTATTGTTTCTTGTTAGATTTCAACTCATTGTATTTCTACCTTTGTGCGTGTGATATTTGTTTAAAATTTGGTTAAATTTTAGCCTTACCTTCGCCAAGAAAATGAAAGACGAATTGAAATTAAATAAATAAAAAAAATATAAACTTCTGAGGCACAATCTCTGTCGCCGGAACCTCGTGCATTTAACTGCGGCGCCAGAGATCACGCGTAACGAATTAGTAATTTTGGATAAATATTTACTCATAAAGTTGGCAAATACCATTATCTAGGATTGTCATTGAGTATTTTATCAACATTGGCTTCGAAAAAAAGCGTAGAAATCAATTGATATTTTCAGCGTTTATTCATCTACCACGCACTCTTAACCGACTGATTGAAAACGTCTGAGACGGATTGTCTCATTATTCGATGCCTGCCTGGCCGAAAATATCCATGTGCTTCTGCGGCGTCGCTTACCTTGTACGTCGAACATCGTGACGAGAGACGTTTGACGAGTCGTCCAGGCTGCCGGTACCATTTACCATGCACCAGCACGCACGTCTGTAATCTACCACTTGAAGTTATGTTCTGGGACGAGGATCGTGGCGAAGAAATGGTTGCCGAGGCTCCCTCGCTGCAGCGCTGTAATCGACCTCTAGAGGGGGGTGTGCCGAAATGAAGTATTGTCGCGCCACGAGTGGAAGATAGGTGAATTAAAAACTTAGACTGACCACTGCGAAGGTCGTATTTTGAAAAAAATGAATGTCATTGGTTAGAACATTTCAGTCTAAACGAATTACATATTTGTAACTGGAGGGGGATTGTTCTAAGCTGCTATAAAAAACCAGGGCAATTTCTTGGAAAAATAGAGCCCAAAAACACTGTTCCTGGATGTCGCGCTAGTCAGTTAAATACTTCACGAACGGAAATTATGTCCCGGCAGAGGACGAGGAGTTTAGATTTTTTATAATGCTGGGGAATTAGTGTGAGTAGAAATTGTAGCTGCGGAATATTTCTATTCTTGCAGAATAAATTGTCTATTTTCCTGTTATATTTCTTTGGGGAACTTAAAGTCTATAATCTAACAGGAAATTGTAAAATTAAAACTGTGAAGTGTAAATTCATTGTTTTGATGTTGTAAGAAAATACTGGATGTTATTTATGATCTAGTCAGGCATTAAGAAAGGTTAAATTAAATGTCACTCTGTGGTTGAATGTTAGATGGGTGACCGAAATTTTTTATATATTTTAAAGGATAAGAATATAGGTGTATGAAGTAACTGTATGATATTATGAACATAAGTGTGATCTAAAATTACATGTTTTTAAACAATTTAAAGATAAATTTTAAGTGAAATTATTTTGTGATATTATTGAACGAGAAATATAAACTAAATTTGTATATTATTATACATGTTTGCATTTTAATTCCTTGCACATTTATTTCATTTATTGCGCAAATTTATCACCTTTGTTAGTGGTGATTGTGATGTGTTTTTTATAATATAGGTTTGATCTGCTTCTTAGTGACGTCATTGTTTTGACGTTACACGTATGATAGGACTATCATATTTCTGAACTGAAAGAAAAGTATTATTATAGGTACCATATTTCCGTTAAAATAAGGAAAAAGTATAGTTTGGTTGTCGGTACTATCTGAATAGTTCCTACAATAATCTGGTCTGTATAAGTTACAATGTGTTCTGGCATCTTTCTTTTACATAACATATCGTTAAACGTTTTTTAATGCGAGAGCTTCTTAAAAACGTTATTGTTAAAACTTTAAAATGCTTTCTTTGACATATGACAATATCAGTGAGGTATTCCGTTTACCAAAAAAAAAAGTCGCTAGTTCTGAATGTGTCATGCACGAACTTTTCGTCATTACTTGTTCGTAATATTTATCAATGTAATTAGTAAGCAGGTTAGTTTGTTCATGTGGTAACTACCTAACTCTCATTTGGAAAGTCATGGGACTGCGATTTTCCCGAGTGTGTTGTTTGTTCCTATATTCTGTCACACGATGGGAACGCCACGATTATATGGCGGCAAGAGTTTCACATTATTTAATTGCATTGTCTTCTATGCACATCTGCAGCTGTGATTGCATGGTGAGTGAGTGTCACTTGTCCTGGAGTTACTGGTAAATCACAGATGTGTGGTGCCACAATTGTCTTACTCTGAATTGGTCAAGTCAAATGTGGGACGTGTCTGAACAAAGACAAAAATCGTTTATTTTGGGTTGTATCTTAAATAGATAACGAAACAGATATAGATGGATTGAATGTATTGTTTTATGTATATAAGGTACCTGTACCGAATATGGCCCAGTAGTCGCGCCATTGAATGGTAATGCCGAGATCTATGTGGAATCGATAACCATGAGGCAGAGCTGCCGTTCGCGACAAAATCGTAGCTCCATCAACAGGTTAAGGGCGTTCACGTGGCGTAAACGCATAATGGTATATGTGTACGACGTAGTGTTATAGTTTTATAGACGTCACTTTGACTACATTTACCACTTGTGAAACATTTCACTTCTCATAGTCTTCCCATAGCGGCAGGTCAAAGTAAAAAATTCCAAGCTACGGGAACATGCTTATAACGAAAACCAACTAACTTAATCGAATAAAATAATTTACACTGAAATTAGCTAGTATAGGTCATGTGCTAAAAGATTAAAAATCATACAATGCAATCCTTTGCATTTAAAAAAATTCCAAAAAAAAAAAAAAACTATAATTTTCTTCGTGTATTGCAATTTTTATAAATTACAAAGGGACTTGGTTGTGTGGTTTTAAATCTTTTAGCATGTGTACCATACTATATAATTTCAGTGTAAATTATGACATTCGAGTAAGTCAGTTGGTTTTTGTTATTAGCATGTTCCTGTAACTTGTAAATTTTGACTTTGACATGCCGCTATGGGAAGACTATGAGAGGTAAAAGAGTTTCACAAGTGAAAATTGTAGTCGCAAGTAAAGTCTAAACTAACAGTGTGTCGTACAAATATAAAAGTATGCACTTTAACCACGTGAACGGCCTTAAATGGGTACATGAAAGTGCAGACGAGAGGAGATAGTGTTGGCGCGGGAGTGATAGTAGTGGTGGTGTTGTTGCAGGGCCGTGACGGACCCGAGGGACGGTCGCAGGGTTGCGCTCAAGAAGTTGCCCAACGTCTTCCAGTCACTGGTGTCTTCCAAGAGGGTGTTCCGAGAGCTCAAGATGCTGTGTTTCTTCAAGCACGAGAACGTAAGTTGGACCAGCTTGCATGTTAGCATGCTGTTTCTCTCTGTCTATCCGGGGCAGTGCACTTTAACATCGCACCGTTCAAAGTAGTTAATTAATATTCTACTCGTGACGCCTCTACAGGATATACAATACAAGCATTCCGTAAATTATAACTTTTATTAAACCACACAGTGTTTCTTTGTGTCATAACGAAGCTAAACTTGTAAAAATGAAATTCGTACATTTTATTTCTCAAAAAACTAGTAACTGTTAGTTGGCAGTGGTTTCTTCCCCTTAGCATGTTCGGAAACACTTCATTTTTTTAAGACGCACGATCATTTAGTAACAGAATTTTAACATGCAGTAATAAATTTATAAGTGAATGATAAATAAATATATATGCGGTTCGGGATCAAGTGTGCACTCAAAAAAACCCTGCTTAAGTTCTATTTTCAGTCAATTCGTATCTTTCCGCGCGTAATGGCTAACGATGGGAATATCTAACCTCTCTGGGCACGTCAGTTGATGTTTGCGCTTGTAAGATACATTGTGCAGTCGGTATGAATCGATACAGTTTAATAAACAAAGTTTATTCATTATGTTATATGCAATTTTGTCAATTTCGGTGATTTTGTTTCGGTATTGTTGCATTTAAATGGGAAAATACACGGAACTATATTGCGTAACTCGCTGCCAACCGTACAAGCAGTGAGGGGACTATAGTTATTGTTGAATTATATGCAGTAATGGCTAGTTACATTTTTAAATGGTTAAATTTTTATTGCTCACTTTATCCCGAACGATCTATATGAATGTAGAGACGGGGAAAGTTCGAGGATTCACTGGCTTGTAGACTAGACTCCACGAATATCCGTAGACTCAAGAAGACAACAGCTGCTCATTGATGCTCTCTAATACTGCGATGTCACACATGTAGTGGCTTATTTACTACTGGCCCAACGCCCTTAGGTCAAGGACCAATTACGACAGTGACGCGAACTTTAAATTGCTTGAATTCTCGCGTGTGTTCAAAAGAAATCGCGAATATCCCTAAAACCCTTAGCCGCCCGTTGTAGTGTGAAGGATCTTGAAGTCAAATAAAAAAAAACTGGTAACAAGTGGTGGGAAGACGAAGGTGGCTAATTAGTTGAAGCGGTTATCTTCTCAGAGTTTGCGTCCGTTACTCGCGAAAAGAACACTTCCGGGAGAAACACGATAATGGACGTTCTGTGCTTTCCATTCGAAGTACATACGCGCGCAGAGGCGAAGCGAGGTGTTTGTTTCGTAACAACCTGGTACCACATGTACCGTACCGTACGTACGTGCCAGTGTGTGCGAGGCGTGGTTACTGTGATGTGAAGGCTGTTTCACACGCTCGTTGGAAACTACCCGGTGACTCGCAACTGTGCGAGAACCCGCACACCGTGCGACCGACTTCTTTTTTCAAATTCGTTGCAGGGAGTTACAACTTTTTTTTCTATTTAATGCGCATTATGTTTTGTACATCTACGAAAATAACATGCACATTGAATTATGTCGCTACAATTTTAAAAATTAGGCATGTTTATTTCAAACATAATTTTCGGGTCGCTTAAAATGGACAAAAATGGCTTTTTTAGACTGCCGCATCTGGAAAAATAACAACCGGTTAAAAAAACACAACACTTGAAACGAGCATTAGACTTATGCATGCTGCCTACAAATAAAATAATTTGGTCCCCGCTTTAAGTCCCATAGTAAAAAGGATAATAGTACACTCTAAATCCGAAGTAGTAAATACTCACTGATTCACGCCGATGGATGGAGCAGTTTCAACAAACTGAATCAGTGAGAAACCACTGTGAAGTCGGTGACTATTCACCGATTCCGATAAAGAGTGCCAACATTCCACAAGTTAATTAGTGAACGTCCACAGATTTTCCTGTAATTTTTCACTGATTCAATAAGTGAAAACTGTTCTTTGAAAACAACAGGAAAAACTGTGAAAATTCACTGATTCGCTTGTGAGATGTTGGCACTCTTAAAGGAAATCAGCGAATATTCACTAATTAAACAGTGGCTATTTTCACTCATTCAAATTGCTGAAACTGCTCCGTCCATCAGCGCGAATCAGTGAATATTCACTAATTCAGATTTAGTGTGTAAAGCACTGCAAGCCAGGTAAATGGCTTACACGGAGAAGCGATGGTGATAATGATAATAATAATACTTTATAATAATAATACTTTAAGCAGTTAAACAGACGATGTCGCCTTTTCTTACACTGGTCCATACAATTCCTGTCCACAATTTACAGTGAATTTTATTGGATTCCAACTTTAAATCTAAGTCAGTTAAAGAAAATTCTGTAGCGATATACTTGTAAGAAACTGAAAATAACACGTCGGTCAGCGACACCCTTACTACTCCGTCGATTGTCTGCCTCACACACGCACACGGCTTGTATAGAGAGGGCTCTTAAATGCCGTGTTCTAATTGTATTCTGTTAGTAAACTAATGTTTCCTTTATCCAATTTTACTTACTCTTGTCCATTCCCGCAGCCATTTATAACCAGTTATTACATCCAATTTTGCTTACTGAAATAGTTTAGTGTTTTGTTTATACAGCCTGTTTCCGTAACTATGTTAAAGACTTTGAGTGATATTTTACGAAAAGTACCTAACATTATAAATTAATGTCGACTTACTTACGACCGAAAACGACGTCGAAGGGTAAAAAAAATCAAGATAATTTGTCGACTTTATATTTTATCGACAATGCCCTCTTAGGAATATAATACAAAACTAAACTTAAATGATTAATTATTTACGTAAGCATTATTCTGAATAAAATAACTCGTAAATATCTTAACCGGTTCAATAGATACCGAGGATTTATGGGAAACACATGTCACGTCTTTTCACCTCTTAGGGGTCAAATTTCGGAAAACGAAACATTCGTATGAGTGTCGTACCGAAGTGAAAATCAGGACGATAGTCCGTCGGGTTCGAGCTATTTCGACTATTTGTCGAAAACATATTTCACCTCTTCCCGTTTTCTTTAGAAGTAAAATTTCTAAAATACCTTTTTCGTGCTTGTACACGCCATAAAGGTGGCCCACCCTTAAAATTTCGCGTTTATAGTTACTGTTCAGCGTAATACTCGCTATGTACCTAGTGAGCTACATTATGCTCGTTGTAAAATTGTGTTATTTTGAATATGTATGTATGAACACACACACACACTCATATATACGTTCAAATATTTAATTTACGTAACTTATGTTAAATTATGGTATTTAATGGAAGAATGATGCCTGTTTTCAAATATCTAAGTTATTTCCCCTGTAAACGTTTGTTGTAAACTCTAAGTTATTGATGTGTAAAAATGATTTCCTTGTGAAGCTGATGCCTTCTGACCATCTATAGGGTCAATTACGTTGTGTTGCTTTCTTGTTGGGGTAGCGTGATTTGATAGTTTTATGCTACATAATATGTTTAATAATATTTTTTTTTCTGTTTACGTTTTCTTTGTGTCGTGCAAGAAGTGTAGTAAGTACAGTTATTTAAGATACCACTCATTAAAACAAGTTGTTCTTACTGTGTGTCCTGATAATAATAGCTTACCAGGGCACGAAAATTGAAAATTTTTTTGCTAAAGGTAATAATTTCAGTTCGGACGAGCGTCATTATCCAGAGGAAACTGAATTAAATAGCAACCGTATTGTATCAAATATGAGACAAAAAGTTTGTAACGCGTACAGTACACCATTTTTATTGTTCATAAGGAATTTGTTCACATGCATTCGTTTCTTAAACTGGAAAATCACGAAAAGAATGCTTCATAAAACTTAGACAGTCACCAAAAATTTATAAAAAATAATTACGGTAAAACATTAAATTCACGCATTTAGTGTATATGAACTTAAAGCTTTTTTTTAATGTCTTCTATGGTGTGAAGTTCTTTTATTTTTCAGTTGTTTAAAGTAGACAAGAATACGAAGTCTCTTTTACTCAGCATATTCATACCACAAATTTGAACTAATATAATGTGTTTGACCACTAAAAGTACATACTAAGCCGCAGTTCGCAAGAATGTAACGCCAAAATCTTCTTACTAAAACATCTGCGCCGGCTCGGGAAAAAATAAATAAAAATAGTGTTCAGTGCCGAGAAAAAATGCTTAGAGCTAACATTAACAAGTAGAAAAAAACATTTTAAGTGTTAACAAGGTGGTTATTTCAGTGGTAGAGCCTAAACGCACGGGAATGTTATACGAAGTCATAACATAAACTAAGAGGTTCTTTCTGTACTCCAGACGCTTACACTGTAGAAGGCAAGCTGGTTATGAAGGTTATAAACATCACTAATGGCTAACGGACTTAAAAATAAGTTTTAAGCACACATTACTGCCCACGTCCTATTGCCATATTATTTGCGAATTATAATAGTCAATGACAAGGTTCTCGTTTCGGCTTCAATTATTGTTTGCTGCGTGAAATCGTTCTTAAAGTCAGTTTTAGTTTATAATTTCCTGTAAATAAATCTTGGAGTTTTCAGACAAGCCTACGACTTAATGTGTTGCAAAGAAAAAAAATTGTCACGTTCAGACAAATCGTATACAGAAAGATTAACGCAACTAACTTACGAAAATATTGGCGGTAATATATATTGACGAGGTTCTTAGCTCTGAGACACGCTAGCCAGGCGACCACCTTAATGTCACCCACTTGAAGAGCGTTTGATACGAAATAATTCGTTATTTTAGAATCGTACCAAATAGGGTAGAACTCGTAGACGGTGATAATTTTGTCCTTGGGCAATTTTTATGGCATGATATTTGATTAATGACGTGCCAAAATGAACATTTTATGGTTTTTGTGATGTTCAACTGAACAAATAGAAAATTCAGAAAAGGAAAAAAAAACCTTTTCACTCTTATTTCGTTTAAAGAAATGGTCAGCAAAAATTATCTTACAAAAATGTAGGGGCAGCAAAACAAATAAAAAATTTGCAGGTAATGTATTTTTATGTTCAGCAGTGTTGTACGATTATGAAATAAAAATTTGTTGTTGTAAAATTGTATAAATATATTTAAAGTAGCTCTTGGTATTTTATTGCAGTGTGATGTACCTCAGTACCGCACGTAAGTTATTTTGTACGTTACTAACGTAGTTGATTTAAGGTGTTGATATACCTGACTAAAACAAAGAATACCAATTTATTTTAATTTAGGGAAAACTAATGTGAAATGGTTTGTTTGTATTAGTACAATATTATTTAGTGCAGTATAAAAAAAGGTAACTGTTTTCGTAACCAAAGTTCTTAAGTGGCATCAGTTCCCTCAGTTTGAGCGACAATCTGCATTTGAAAATACCTCCGTAAATATTCCATAGTTGATATTCACTAAACCATGACAATTGTCAGCGCCTTTTCTGTAGTCACTTGCTGGGGAAAAATACTTCTTCCGAAGGCTATTAGTTAAAAACTAACTAAGGCATTGGAGAGATTTTTAAATGTTTGTTGTAATGAGAGTTTACAATTATAATTAATTGGTTTGTGAACATACGCATTGGAATTGCGAAATAATTTATATATTAGAATTAAGGTCCAGACGAAAAATGTGTGATTCCGTATTTGTTGCAGGCACACTACAAGGCCACTACTACTCATTGTTCTTTTATTTCGAATTTATATATATTTTTAGTTCTAAAAAAGAACCAGGTATCGCAAACAGATTTGTTGAAAATTGCTTTTATCATGTAACTTTTCTTTTTTCTCAGAACTACACTTTCATAGGTTGTTCAGAAACGACCATACAATGAGTACACGCTAATCCTGGGTTAAATGAGAGACTAAAGCGTTAGTGGCAAAGTGTACTATGAAAATTTTCTCGTACGATGTGGCAACACAGCACGGAGCAAGTACCTTCCTGCGCTCCACGTTACGTAGAGTAAACGAAGAATCGTGTTTGGAATGCTCGGGATTTTAACCTGCGCCCATATTATGATGTGTTCAGAACAGTAGTAGTAAGATATCTGTGTAGTGCAAGAGGGTACTAAATATGTGCTGTGTTGCCACATTGTGCGCTTAAAACATCATCGTACAACATTTTGCCACTTAACATTTTAGTCTGCAAATAATCCCAGTGTGTGCTAATACGGCCGTTTCTGAACATCTTGTGTTTGGCTAGTTATCGACTAGAACTTTTTTGTTTTAAGTCAAAATTAGCCAAAATTGTATAAATCTTCGGTTAGAATAACGTATTCTACGCAGTAAAATTTTTTTTAACAAATATGTGTGGCAGTTTTAAGATAGTGGTTCCCTTTTGGAATTCAATAAATTAAATTCTAAAAAAAAAAAATAATTAAAGAAAGCTCGTGGCCTTAAAACACGGAAGAAGCTACGGAGCGAAGTAATTCTGGAATAATAGAGCTTCTGTATTTAATTTGGAGTACAATTATTTTGTAACGTTTTATTATTTGACAAGGCAAAAGGGAATGTGTACTTTCTTACGTTGTACACAGTTAGTATTGTTGAAATACTATTGCTTATACTATGCCTGTGACCATCCGTAGAAAGAAATTATCTTCGTCCGAATGGTTACTAGTCAAAAACTAAGAAAGTTAGTGAGGGTATTTTTATTTGGTAACGGTTTCAGTCGCCACATTGAATTTTATTATTTTTCGCTTTTTTGGAATTCTGAGAAGAGACATGTTAAATGGGCGACTGTGCCGCAAATTCTATTTACCTTGAACTACAATACAAGCATGGAAGTAGAGCTAGTAATGTACAGGTAGGTCGCAATTTGTCAGGCAAATTACGAATATAAAAAAAATCTGCCACACAGATTGCTGCATAATTATGAGTTGAACAGCTACATCGCAAAGTCTGTACTGTAGCGCAAGGTAAACAGAATCTGCGGTATAATCGCATACTTAAACATTTTTCTTCTCAGAATGCCAAAAAAAGCGAACAATAATAAAATTCAATATGGCGACTGATGTCGAGCTTTAACAGGGCGTGGTGCATAATTCAACGCTAAAAGCATTAATCTATAACTGTAGGTTTCTTGAAGCCAATTTGCAATAATTAAACAATAACAATCCTCGACGATAGATTTAGCCAACGTTTTAAACAAAATTGTTTCCAGTGTTACGAACTTCTGAGGCACAATCTCTGACGCCGGAACCTCGTGCATTTAACTGCGGCGCAAGATATCATACGCGTAACGAATTAGTAATTCTGGATACATATGTACTCATAAAGTTGGCAAATACCATTATCTAGGATTGTCATTGAGTGTTTTGACTTCGAAAAAAGCGTAGAAATCAATTGATGCTTTCTTCGTTTATTTATCTACTATGCACTCTTAAGAAGACGCTATCCGTGCCATGTCAGGTGGGAAATTGTAATAAATCGCATTGTGTGTAAGTTACAGCGAAAATAGAAAAGTTTGAGGAGAGGGATGGAGGGTTGCAGACTAGCGGCGAGAGATAGTGAACCTTGGCTTGTAGTAGAAGAGGGCGGGGACAGAGGAAACTCGCGCTCCCACGCCGTACAGAGGGTCGTTTGTACGTCTCATGACTGCAGACTCTGTGTTCCTCTGTCTTGTTACCTGCCCCGCGTTAATTGTCTGCACTCATGCTGGCGTGCTGTGCTGTGCTGTGCTCATTCTTACGTCGACACCATCTCCCTGACGGTTCATATGTCCCTACCTGTTCCGCTTCTGCCCGTCTAAGTCATACATTTATTCATTTTATGTTTCCTTACGTGCTACTAATTTGCATGACTTAATTTTGAAATTCAGAGCCAGAAATTACATAAAGAATTACATAACAGAATTTCTTAAGGGGCCTCTCTACCTGCGCTGGGCTGCAGCGAGTTGCGATTATTTTTTTTTTTGTCGAAACTACTAAACGCGCATCATATTTGTATATCTACGAAAAGAACACAAATTTCAAACTATGTCACTGTAGTTTCAGAAATTCAGCACGCTTATTTAAAACATAATTTTCGGGCCTCCCCAAAATGGCCAAGAATGGGTTTTTCAAATTGCCGTATCTGTAAGAATAACAACCGGATTCGAAAAACGTAACTATAGAAACAAGCGTTAGACTTTGAACTATTCTCTCCATAAATAAAATAATGTGGTCATCGCTGGAAGTCCCGTAGGAAAAAGAATAATGGTAAAGCACTGCACGTCATCAGAGTAGCTTGCTCGGAGAGGCGATAATGTGTTACATACCTCGGTCGACGGCAACCTTACCGCTCCTACCTCACACACACAAACACAGCCCGTCTAGGGAAGCCCGTGAAGCTTATTTGAGCCTACTGTTACCTAAATGTACAGTTGTGAGACTGAAATTATTAATTATAAACGTTATCTCCAATTGAGGCCTTGTTACGGAGTTTTGCAGTGATTTCGAAAATATTCTTTTTGCTACCTAATACTCATATCAAAATTTCGCTGCACAGTTTTGACACTTATATGTTATAATTTGTAGCTGAATTTTTGTAGAATTGTACTGAACGTTTTTTTTAGATTTCATTACCCAAAGTACCACGTTTTTCGTCATGAAAATAAGCAAAAATTAAGGAAATTATTTATTTTTTGCTGGCGAATGGTACATTATTTAAAAAAAAACGCGTCCACAGTATTGTGCATCTTGTGATTGCACATTGACTAATTTTTTTTCAAAACGTTTGATTATTGGCACCAGTCTGACAATATTCGGGAACAAGCCCTTAAGTTTACATAGATCAAAACCGAGCGAGATGGCGCAACAACAACATGTTGGACTCGCAATCGTGAGGATCCGGGTTCGATCCCCGGCTTCGGTTTTTCATGGTGTCTTAAAATCGCTCCTGGCGAATGATGAGATGGTTCCTTAACAAATACCGTGGTCGGTTCCTCTACCAGCTCCTGTCATAGTACCAAGCTGTGTGTTATCGGCTCTAATGCTCTAATGACCTCCTCGCTGTCGATGATACTTGAAGCCAACTTATCTCACCCAGATCAAAACAGTAAATATATGTTAACTTATATGATCTTAAAATAACGGTTACGCATTCCCTATTTCTTCCCTAGCTTATTTTTTGCAAGTAATTAACATTTGATTTATGTTACGGAGGAATTTAATTTTAAATAATACGATTTTAAGGAAAATTCGTCTATAAGAGGGGAGTGTACCGGTTTTAAATTTCCGCGCTGGGCGTGTAGGAACAGCTGGGCGAAGAGAACCAGATTTCCACGCTCAATGAGAAGTATATCTAGGATGTTGAACTGCAACCTCGTATGTCAAGACAGGCAGAAGCACTTTAAAACGTAGTTATCACAGCATATATCGGTATATCTCGTAATAACTGTTCAGACATCTTTACCATACAATAACATACATTTAAAATTATATAAAACACATTTTAATCACTATATAGTTAAAACAATGACATAGCTACAAGTTTACTGTATGCGTGAAATCATAGGCGCAACTAGAATGGACATTTGGGGAGGGCATAATTCTGTGAATACTGTTATACCCAAGCTACCCCTACCTGTAACCAATAACATAGTCAAAATTTATGAATTTCAGACGGGGAAGGATGGCTGTCCTGCGAATATTATGATCACCCACCACATCTTCAAGCGGGGGGTCCGGGTGTCCTCCGCCGGGAAAATTTCGGTTTCAAAGTGCAAAGTAGTGCTATTTTAGCAGTTTTCACTGCTAAACATTGGATGTTCTACTGGTAACAGTATCACTGATTATTCAATATTAAATTAATTGTAATTTTTAAGACCTTGGTTGGTTATTTATTTGAGGGGAGGGCCGTGCCCTAGCGCCTCCCCCTTTAGTTGCGCCTATGCGGGAAATTGCATTGTTACGACACACGAGGCTGCAGTTCAACACCATCAGTATAGTTTCTATTCACAGTGCGCCAAACCGGCGGACAACGTTTCAGTTGTATTTTTTCTATGGGTATTTAACCTGTGACCCTCAAATTGTATTTTTGGATAGTGTGAAGTAAAGGCAGTCGCAAGCATCTGGTGATGCACTTTACGGATTCAAGTGGAACTTCCCGAGTTACAGAAGCCTAAAAAGTACCGTGATTTTTATAGCCGTTTTAAGAGATCTGAATATCATGTTTCTAACAAGCGCTCTGAATTTTTAAAATTATATTGTGGGTTTAATGCTACAGCTGGGTAGCTGGAGTTATCTACCTGTAACATTGACAATTGCTTTTGTCACACACATAGTGAGTTGTTGAAATAAATATTTGTGTTGCTAAAATTCTCCTAATTAACACATTTATAATTACATGTCAATAGAGTTGAAAAATTAAGTTACCTAGTTGCACTATGCTGACGATATAAATATAGTTTAAGGGTATGGGCCCGAGTTTCTTCGCATTTAACGACAATGGTATGTCAAAGTCCAAATTTGCATAAAACTGTTCTATGTTAGAAAGGAAAACTTATTGACTTACAGAAATGAACTAATTCACGCTGAAGAACAGTGTCATAGGCTACGCCAAGACCTGCATAAGAACAGCATTGAACTTTATTTTCTATTGTAATAAAATGTTGAATTTAAAATTAAAAGTTACAAATATTCTTAGCCAGATACTAAATAACTACAAAATAAAAATATGACTGGTAGTAGTTCAGAGTTCTTTTGTGAAGCTTTAACGAAAATAATATAAATTCATTATTACGTATGCGATGTGTGTTCGTAGCATGTACGCGCGTTTCATAGTTGCGACGCGTACCCACGTAATGTGAACACGCATTAGCTTGCTACGTTATTTTTGGCACAGCATTTATTACTGTTATTAGATTACCGCTGCATATGTCCATGGTTTTTTTATATCTTATCCTCTCTCAGGCATAGTCTCGTGCAGTTTGTCACTGTCCCTAAAATTACCCCTCGTGTGTGTGCGAGCTCGCGTCGCGCGCGCGAGCTTGTGTACGCCATGCCCTGCGGCTTCTGCACTTGCGTAAACAGACCTCGTGAATCACCGAAAAGTTAATTGACTCCTGCCCTCTCCTCCATTTCTACCGTTATGAGACTATTTCCAGTGTGACAAGTGTCGCGAGGCTGGATGAGTCAGTCTTGAGTCATGAAGATAATGGACGATTACAAAGTACAGCCGTTTCTTGCCCGGAATTCAATCCCTCAACTCCCCGCGTTAAGGGGACCGGTCCCTGAAAATTTTAACTGTTAAAAAAAGTGTTTTATTTGTACGAGATATTAAAAACATAATGCATTGAAATAAAATTTTCCTAATTTTTTAAAAAGTATTTTAGAAATTCAAAAGCTTATCAATGTTGTCTTTATACATATCATGTCTTAGTCCATAGCACTGTTCTTCAGTATTTTTTTTTATTTTGGTAAGTTGGTTTTCCTTTTATACGTAAATCCATTTTTTAAATTTTAATTTTGACTTTAATGTGGTATATTACAAAAACTATGGAAGCTCAACAGTTTTCGTTTCATTAAAAAATAGTCACGACGTATGCCTACAAAACAAACCATATCTCGTACAAATTAATTTTTTTTAAAAGAATCAAAATTTTAAGTAAACCGCTCCCTTAAATTCCGCGTGCAAATTGTTAATTTATTAATTTATTATTTATTTAATGCCTTTATTTAAGTGGCGAAGTTAAGGCATTTAGCATTCTCTTACACTTAACCATTATCATTCAAATACAGAAATACAGAACACAATATCTTACAATATAAAAAGTAAACAAATAGTAATTAATAACATTTGTTGCACTGCCACCTTTAATTTACGTTATTTCCCCCAGCACAATCATTCCTGAAGGCGTATCAGCATTTTAACATTTCATTCACTTAATGCTGGTCTACTACACCTTATAACATTGTTAGTAATATAAAATACATCCATAATATCATCCATTTTTTGAAAGATATCTATTTATAAAATTATCTGCAATCACGTGCAAACATAACCCGCCTCGTTGTAAACTGGCGTCTTCACGTTGTGTATGAGAGAAGGCCGGGGTGAAGGTTGGGCCGGCTGCTCGACCAGCGAGACATGCTTGTCGCCCGTCCTGCCCGAAGAATGGAAGGGGTGAGATTGTAACAGCGACGGAATGAGGGAGGTTGGGGAAATTGAAGTTCTCCGAGAAAGCCTGCCGAACAACGGCAGCGTCCGACACGTTCCCCTTATGTGTGAAATCCGGAACGAACCCGCCTGGATCGAACCCAGATCGCCTAGGTGGGAGGCGAGAGGTAAGACCCCTCAACCATCGCTGCCTCTATTGCTGACTGCTTGGGAAAATGTTTATCGTCTTCTGTTTTAATTTCCGACCTGTAAAGTGTCGAATGTGTGGTAACTACAAACAATGTATTTAATAATCACTGAATTACGAGCATCCCTCTACAGTTTAAACCATGTACTGTTAGGTGGCTTCCTAGAGCGATTGCGTTTGTTTGTGTGTGAGGTCTAAAATCTGGGGATCTCTAAGGATGCTGCTGACCGGCGTGTGTGACGCAGATCGCCTCTACGCGCAAACCACTCCCTGGCTTTGCTACTATTCTTAAATATGACTTAAGGGCCTGTTCCTTAGTTTTGCAGTGATTTCGAGAATATTTTTTTTATTGCTACGTAATACTCTTATCAAAATTTTGCTTCACAATTTTGACACTAATATGTCATCATTTGTGGCTGAATTTCTTTGTAGCAATGTACTGAGATTTTTTTTTCTTCACCCAAAGTACCACGTTGTTTGTCGTGAAAATAAGTCGAAATGAATTATTTTTTTTTGCGCTGACGAATGGTACATTGTACCATGTGACTGCACATTATTTCAAATTTTTTTTCAAAACTTTTGGTTAAAAAATATTTGAGTTATTGGCACCAGTCTGAAAAAAAGAAGGGAATAATCCCATACGCCCACCTACGGACCGTGTGTTGGTGTGAGTGACTACGGCGCCAAGGACGATGTTAACCGGCTCATCTGTTGTGGTATCGCCTCTACCGCTAGACTTAGCAACGGCGTGCAGTGGTATCGTACATCACTCGTCTGACTGGCAATTTTTAGTTGTGACACCATCTTTTTATTGGTGGAAATATTTAAGCAAAATCCACTGCATGATTCTACATAAGTTTTCACACGAATCCCATGAGTAGTTTTTCAGATATAACAGGTTTAAAAAATGCTGCTTTAGCCATTCTAATTGGCTCCGAAATAATTTTTCTAATTGACGTGATGCTCTTGAAACCACCTTTCCGTCATCGTTTGAAGTGCATTTTCTTTTCGTGCATTGACACAATGAGCACATGGGGAATGGTTTGGTAGAAAACAAATGTTTAGGGACATATTGCAACGCGTTTTACGCGCGTGGACGCGATGGTAGTATAATTTTATTTGTTGGAGACGTATTGTTTAAATACTAACGCACGCATGTGTGTCTTTAGGCTCGAATTAGTACTTCTGCTTCAAATAAAATTCCAGGGTATTTGCGTCACAAAGAAGGTCGCAGTCGCATGGATCTTCTGAGCTAGTTTCCGAATATGTTCAAGTTTAGCACGCCTTCACTCGACAACCGAGGTCGTTCAGATCGCGATAATGTCGTACTTAACCGAACAGGTTTTGTGTCTACGTCAGATCATCAATCCTCGTCCAGTGTTATGATTGGCTAGTTGATTTCAACAGTACATATCACTTCAACTCAATTGCAGAGAGCGGGAAGGTAATTAATTCTACTGTATAAAATGAACGTGTCTTCTGTGTATTACTATACTACATCGTGCATCATTTTACGATGAAACTTTGCTGAGTTGTGCGCCCGCGAAGATTAACAAAAGTGGGGAGGGGTCAAATCGGGGTACAGGGTCAGAACGGGGTGTCAAAAATTTTGCGGGAAAAGACTTATTGAGCTGTTGTTCATGCGCCCGTGTAAGTTTCTGTCAAAACAAATTATACTTGTGGTAGTGCTAAGGAGGTACCGGGGCAGAACAGGGTGTGTTCAACAGGTTTAGTGAGAAAATATAAATTCGGGCTTTGAAATGCATACCAAGCACGTTTAGTAAATTACGAATAGATAGACGTTCGTAAATTTCGCAGATACATTCCAGGTCAGGTAGAACGCCAATTATGTATACTTCATTGTCATGTCTGTAACTTGCTGGCGGCTGTTACGAAACGCGTTTGACTACTGCAAGCCAGTAGTAAATAAGGAAATAATTTGAAGTGCTATCGCTTGCTATCTGCTTGTACGGTACGGTTATATGCCAATATATAATCGATTGTGGCCAGTGGGTGTATAGGATTGACAAGTCTAGGGTGCTGCCAGTTGAATCCGCGAAATTGACGTACCTATACGAATATAGAAAAGTTATTTATTATTATTATGTTGTACGTAATGGTATTATGCTTATTTAATGAAGTACAGTTGAGCGAGATGAGTGGACAACTGTGTGGGATGTAATGATGTTCAGGAAGGTGCTTATTTGCCAAAATGTTTTGTCATTCTGCGTAAGATGTTTACGCCTACGTTGCAATATATTTGTCGATCATAACATGTCGTATATTTATAATATATTCACCCAGGGCCGGATTTACCATTAGGCTCGGGCGAATTACTTTCCTAGTGACGCACTTTTAGCGAGGAGAATATGTGAAGAATTCAACGTCTTTTTTTTTTTTTTTTTTTATATTTGTACCGTATATATTCTTATTTTAGACATAAATTGTGATCAAATCTTCTTCTTAGGAAATTTGTGTATCTCATATTGCGTAATGAGTCGTAAACGTCAAAAATTGCACTTTACGGTTTTATGCACGCCACAAAAACCAACTGACATACCAAACTGAAAAAATTCACAGTGTAACTTATAACAATGTTTGTAGGCTATGATTTGACATACATAAAAAAATGTATTTAAAAAAATGTTGAAATTTTAAAATTTCAATTTTAAAATTCAGTATTTTTTAATTAAATACAATGTATATATATATATATATTTTTTTTCGGTATGGTATGTTAGTTGGTTTCTATGGCGTGCATAAAACCGTAAAGTGCAATTTTTTATGTTTACGATTCATTACGCAAAAACTGAGAGATACACAAATTTCCTAAGAGGAAGATTTAGTCGCAGTTTATGTATAAAATAAGAAAAAAAATATCTGGTACAAACATAAAAATAAATAAAGACGTTGAAAACTGTGGTGAACCGCGCCCTTAACACAAATCCTGGCTACGCGCCTGGGGCTAGTACTAAAATCTCTTGAATTTCTAACAGACTCCTAACTCGGCCATTTAGAATCGCGCCTATTGAAGTGAAAAACGTGCGCGTCTGCTCAGGAATTGTAATGAAACTGGCAATAGCGAGTGACGTATGGGAGAGAATTAACACTGAATTGATATTTATTTATTTACATACGTTTACCCGATAGTATGCAAACTAGCTCTTATAAAATTTACAACATGAGGTTAATTTTTGATACTAAACGATAATTTTTATTATTTTTATGACCTCACAAACACACACACACTAGTACACAAACTTGACTGCTGGGTTACAACCTACGTTTAGCTTATCAAAACATTGCTGGCTTTCGGTTGTATGTGGAACTGTTACCCTATTTGACTGAGCTGATAATAATCCCGCTATTGTTAGGCGCAGTGATTTTTGGTGAAAGAAATATGCAACATGTTGTTTCAATGCCTCACGTTCACATCTGTAGCTCTGGTATGTAGTTATTGTCAGCGTACATTCGTGTAGAGGCGTCACTCATTTGTCTGTGCCAATGAGAATTAAGGTTACTGCGACACCACACGTCTGTGATTTGCGGGTAGAACCCAAATATGTTGAGAGTTAAAAACAGCCAATCACTGACCATGAAGCAGAGCTGCAGATGTGTACCAGAGGCACTGAAACAAAATGTAGCAATTCCTTTCACCAAATATCATTGCCTCTAGCTATAGTTATGTTTGAGACTTGAAATTTGATTGCAGACAGCTACGTTGTCAGACGTATATCACCCAATCATGTAGCCTATGTTGCAAGAAGCTATGTTGTTTTCAAGGGTATGTCGACACAAAACATTTTCGCGATATGCCATAATATCTACCAATGATACAAAATAAGCAAACATTTACTCAGAATGGCGTATTTGTTAAGGCTCGGTTTCAGTCGCCATATTAAATTTTATTATTTTTCGCTTTTTTGGAAGTCTGAGAAGAAAAATGTTAAATCGGCGACTAGACAGCAAATTCTATTTACTTTGCGCTACAGTACGAGCATGGCAATTGAGTTAGTAATGTATAGTTAGGTCGCAAACAGTCCGGCAAATCATGAATGTAATAAAATGTTCCACACAGATTGCGGCGTAATTATAAGCTAACAACTACATGTCAAGGTCTGTACTGTAGCGCAATAAAAATATAATTTGCGGTATAATCGCATATTTAACATTTTTCTTACTAGTATTAAAAAAACGAAAATTAATAAAATGCAATATGTTCCGTCGCAATTAAATATATGAGCTTATGGCGGCAGCGATTGTTCTTCGGAAATTCGTTAGCCGAGAGAAATTTTTGCCCAGAAAGTTGGTAAAAACTCACTGTTGATTTGCTGGTTTTATTTTTTTGCGACTTGGTTTCCAGAAAGCTACAATTTCAAAGTGATGCTTTTACCGCGGAATTACGAATTTACAGAAGTTAATACGAAACAGAGTGTAAGTTCTGTGACGGACTATTCCGGCTAGTCAACGCACCCCCTCCCCATCCTCCGCCGTTTACTCGTCCATGAATGCCGGACTGCATTCCAGTAGTCGTTAGTGACTCAACTCTATGTTGTGACGCAAGGTCTCGCAGATACTCGACGCACAGCGCAGCCGCGGGGGAAACACCTTCTGCCGTGGGATTTAGGGATTATTGTGGCCGTTCCACATTTTTGTGGTTGGGCGCTCCTTCTCTTCCTCCCTCCCACACCCCTCTATCACTCCCTTCACCTATCTTCGCTCCCCCCGCATATTTGCCGCGGGCACACACAGTAGTTTGGCTTCCTAGGAGAACATGTTTCACTTCCGAGTTCATAAAACTCATCTTTGTTCTCTGTACCTTGTGGAATATTTGAAGTCGTTAGTCATACAAGCTTAGACACTCAGCCTCCGTGAAGCTCCGACGTACATGCGCAAGCGTACATCACAGGTTTACCTCATACTTTGTGCGAATGTTTCATCTAAAGTTTATGTATTATTTATTTTGCAGCTTTCAGGCGCAGTTATGGACCCATTACATCTGTTTACTCTTTTAGAAATATAACCATACATTAAAAAGGAACATTATTACAATTCATATACACGTAAAACTAATGAGAACAATACAACACAAGTTTCAGAATATAACTCGTCCACTGCTATTACAGTTACTGTGGCTCGTATCTACTCTGTTTCAGCGGGTAATATTTTTAAAGACTAAAAGGTTGGAACACACAAAACAGTCACGTATATGTGTTGACATGATTTTTTACTGCGCAACCTATATACACACACACACACACACACACACACACATATATATATATATATAATACAGTGGAGCCCTGTTTTAGAGAAGGTTCGTATAACATTTTCCTGGTTATAAGGCGTCTTTATATGGTTCCTAAAACTGTTTTATAACAGAAATTACCCTTTTATAAGGAATTTCCTTTTACAAAGTAGACATTTTTGAGTCCCTTCAGAAACGTTATGACAGGGTTCTACCATGTATATGTTAGGGTAAAGGGTACTTGTTTGGGCCAATAATTGTACTATACTCTATCCATTCTAAGGTTGCAGCAGAAATAATAATTGCTAACGAAATAAATCAAAGCATATAAATTTTATTTTGATTCCTCACATTGTGAGTGTGCCTAATACAGATGCCTTATATTTTTTCCAGTATTTCAAAAGAAATGTATGCTGTACAAAAATTTTACTGTCATTCACTTGCATGAATTAGCTGCAACCTTGAAATGGATGGAGTATATGCATACTCAAGTCCCGTCTATTAGTTCATTGTCTGTTGTTCCACCTGTAACAGTTGACAAATGGTCGGGGCTTGAGTATGCATATGATAGTTGATTGTAACATGCAGGTCATTGAATTCGCGGTATTTTCCTGTCCCTACCAATTGTAACGAAATTTTACATAATTTTTATTCAAGAAAGTTAGTTTACATGTTAAAATAGATTTTCAACACATCTATATGAAGATTTTAATATAGACCCCCATCTGCCCTTACGGCATTACACAAACGCACACAGTTGTGCACACATATTCGCATTTCATTTCAGTAAAGATGGCACATCCTGTGTATTAAAGCATGTTTTTTCCTAACCACACACATATCGTAGACGGACTTGACGTTTTCGTCGCCAATCCGTATCTTTGCGGCTTTAAAACAGTTTGGGGCGTACGTAATTGTACATGCATGTTTGCGTTAAGAATGCCATTGTGTTGTAATGTCACTTTAATAATGTGTTAAGTAAACGGCTTTTTGATTTCTGCTAATGTCTGGATTTTTACTTGAACTGGTGCTGGCCGAAGATACGCTGATTTTGTTCATCAGGTCGTAAGTTATTAGGCTGGAAATGACATCACATTTGTTGCAATGTTCGCGTGGCACGTAAACGTAATGGCAAACACCGGGTGGCCTTGCAGTTGGGTTTAGAATCTGCTCCGCGACAAAGATGTGCACGTTTATACCAGCCCGCATCTCGTCAAGTTCCAGTCTTGATGAGCGTTTGATAACGTGAATGCAAACCCGAAGAAGTTAGTTTCGTTTGAACTGCGCTAAATCCGATATGGTTTGTGTAAATTAATTACCTGCCGCTTGGTCACTGCTCAGTGTAGTCGTCATATTCCTGACCGCTTTCTCTCCTTCCTACCATCTTGATTTACACTTGGGTTACTAGCGTATTGTGGGTGCGATCTAGTGTTTCGATCGATAACCAAGTAGACACGAGCATAGCTGTGTCGCACGTGGTATCTCACGCATTATTATTATTACTATCATCATAATCATCATCATGCTCGTAGGATAGTTAATGCTGCTCTAGTTTTTATTAACTCCTTTCTTTATTATTTTGATTGTCAAACTATTATAAGCAATACAGGTTTAAATGTGCCTAACCGTGTTAGTAGAAACTTTAATCTTTTTTTCGCATTATCTAAAAAAAACTTAATTAACATATGCATATTCCATTTTAATGATATTTGTGAATTTGATCCTTTTAAGGATAGAAAAATTGTATCCTGGGACTTTAAAAATGTTGATTAAGTGTGTCTCAGTTCTGTCTGTCTTCTTTTTAAATGTTTTGCTGCATGTTGACCTATCAGTGTGTGTTGTACTAGTCTAGTCCTTTGTTTTGTATGTCTGCATTAATTTGTATGTCCGTTTTTTAATTGTTCATCCAGTGTTTCTGTATTTGTTTTCTGTACTTGTTTCTGTCATTTGTATAGCGTCAGCCTGTTATTGGTCGCAAGACTGTTGTGTGGCACTTTAAACATAATAAATAAATACATTTTACTTTTGTAGAGAAATTACTTGGGAACATAGGTTACAAACAATATGTCGATCACAAAGATTTTCTTGCAAAAAAATTCAAAGTACAAGCCTTGTATTTGTCCTTGCAACTGGCGAAAGTTAAATTATTTATTTCTGTCTGTTCGTAAACATGGGCCTATTCGTGGAATAACTTCTGTCCAAACATGTTTACGTGGAATAATTGTGGAAAAGTTAGTAAATGGACTCACCGGGGTTCGAACCTATGTTGCTACGATTGTTAGTCGTGCACTTTACCCCGTACTTACATTCATATTGCTCTGTTTTTATATTTATGTATTCATAGTACAGTTCTCTTATTTAACGATTTTAAATTAAATTTTATACCGCGTATTTTATACGTACCCTCATTTTATTCCATAAAAATACGTGTCAGAGACTGATATGTATGTAATGTACCGTTTCCGACTAATCACTTTTTAAAAATAGCTGTATAAGGGAAAAAAACTCATATTCTACGAAGGTTTGTGAAACTACAATGGAAGTCTTAGTAATTTTACAAAAAAAAAAGTGCAGTGGTTTGGTTTACCTTTCGGTCTTTTGCTCAGGTATTCAGGTTCAATGACAGTGATGTGGGGGTGTTGTACTTCCATAAATAAATTAAGTATTGAAACAATTTTGCCTGTGTTTTGACTTTTATTTGATAGTTTCTTGTTTTTCTGTTGGTATCATTTGAGTGGCACCAGTAATACTTCTGTTGTCGATGTCTACTCAAGCGCATGTAAGTAATTTATCCTAAGTGCGAATTTTAATTTCGTAATTGCAGGGCGGTGTATAGTGCCCCCCCCCCCCCAACTCTATAAACTAATAGCCCCACGGCGTGTACACGCGAGCGAGTTTTTACTCCAGCCTAGAAGCATTGCATTGTAAACTCAATATCTGCCTGGGGCGGCTCGGAATTTCCCCGCGGGGAAATAAACCGCCTTCTCCCGGTTCAATTCAGCCTTATGGCGCCGTATATCGTTTTTACATTGCTGCATTCTGTTGTTAATTCACAGTGCCCTTGGCATTGTTCCTCGGGCCCGCCTCGAGTGGCGCATCTTTCTTGCTTTTTCCTTCGTGATGTTTCTCCAGATGTATACAGGCAAGAATTACGTCCCCCCCCCCCGGCTCACATTACTATTTCCCCAGTATAGGTATAAGTCGCGCAGCCTAGGAAAGGTTTCAAGAGAGTGGCGAAGCTGACGTAAAATTGTATCTACTGCGCAGCTACACGCCCCACATGTCCCCTCCCAGTCAGTAAGAGAGGAAATAACGGAGCCATGAGTATGGGTTGAGCAGCTACAACCAATAAACAGCTGCGCACACGCGCGTTGGTTAGGGGTAGAAGGAGGGGGAAACTTCTCCTCTGCGCGTCGCCAGGACCTTTCCTAGCTCGCGTGACCTGTAAAGACCTGAAAAATTCGCGTTTTCTTTTGGCCCCAAGATATAATTCCAGCAACTGTAAGTTCGTGCCACTTTCGCAATTGGCCAGTGACTTATTTGACACTTCCTGGAAGTCGCTTAGCCGGTAGTACAGAAGCAACTATATCTCTGCGTCATTGAGCAGCCAGTGAGCAGATAATGTCTGCTTGAATACACACATGTTCTTGGAGGCTAGCCTACCTGTCAGTGAACACGCAAATTTTTCCCGTCTCTAGCTATAGGTGGTTCGCAATGAAGTCAGCACTTTTGTCTGCCACATTGTCTAGAGTAATTATATTTAACAAATTGTGTTCTTTGTGACCTTAAATGTTAACTTTTTAGTATGATAAATTCTATACACTGTTATTGTTACTTAGAGTCTTTGTTTGTAGTTAAAATTGGCCAGAAACTATACATTTAATGGAGGGAAAAAGTAACCAGTGTTTCGAAAGTAATAACTTTATCCCGAACAACCTATACAGTCGTTGTTAACGTATTTCCCATATACGTTAAAATGCGCACTTTTGAACGCCGTATTGGAAACATTAATTAAAAATATTTTTTGTAGCCTCAGACGTTAATTTTTTCAATATTGCGCAATCTACTCACTTAAGTAACAATTTATAATTATTATATTCTTATATTTACGAGTGGCGAAGTTTACTAACCGCCTGAACGGGAAAAGTGAGAATGTTTTTTTACGTCTAAATTAGCCATCACTTCCTTTCTAGGACTTTTCCTCCCTGCGGCTCTCAGCCGGAAGAAAGATGTGGCGTGCTGTTCTACTTCCTTACTTTACATCTTGAGTAAATTTACCTACTTACAGTCTTACTCGACAGAAAATTCATTTATGTTGGCTACCCCGTTCCTCGTGAAAATGTAAACAATCTTGGAAGACGACCCGTTCTCGTTTCAATGCTTTACTTGTGGCTGTGGATGTAGCAACTAGTTATATTACGTGCTGGGAATACTCTGTTTTTATGTCGGAATTCGGGTCTTCATTCCCTGCTGGTTTGGGTTAATTCTGGCGATGATATGTAATGCATTTTTCTAGATAACGCATCCGAGACTGTTGACGGTGATTATTCACTGCAGATGTCAACAGACACACAACTGGCGTGTGAAAGAACGTGATGCGTTTGTCAAGTCGACCCTTCTCTGTCACTATTGAGTTCTGTCTGGCGTCTCTCTTATTCAGTCTTCATCATCCGTAGTAAAAAAAAAAGTGTTCTGTGTGAGAATTCTGTGCTGTATGTTACTTTTTTTTCTGTCTCTCATTAGTGGTATTTATATACTGCGTTTTTGTGGCTTGTTGTGTAGCTGGTCTTGCTCTAAGTCTGTGCCGGAAACTTATCAGTATTCTTATATCGAATTTTTACATAGATTGTGTAACATGTATGTTAATGTTAACATGATTTAATTATTCAATCATAAGTAGGTTTTAAGCGAGAAAAAAAAAATAGAATTAAGTAAAATTTTGGAGAATGGCATACGCCCATTATGTTAATTTCCTATTGCAAGAATCGTTCAAAGATCACACATTGGAGAATGTCTGTGTTGCCTTCTGCTCGTGCGCTGATGGGCGTGGTTCTGCTTGCAGGTTCTGTCGGCGTTGGACATTCTTCAGCCACCCCACATCGACTTCTTCCAGGAAATGTATCCTTTTTGTACGTCGACGCGTGCTGCTTGCACGCCCACCAGGCGATCGCCTCGTCGCACGCACGCGCGTGACACCAGAGGCAGTGCGTAGGCCAGGGTACGCATGGGAATGTGCGACGAGCTGCGAAGGTGTCTGCTTGTTGGCAGCTGGTGTTGGTTTGAGAATCTTTTCCAAATGTAGGTATTTTTATCTTTGTTTTACACGCATGCTGCAATCTGTCGGCGTAAATGTCTCTGTAATTGTTTATAAAGTCCTGAATTTTCTTATGATTTGAAGTTTTATGTTTATATTAAATTATGAATAGGCGGTTCAGATGCTACGTTATTTGGAGGTTGATGGGCATTGCCGTGCGTTGTGACATCGAAACAACTACAGCAAGCTTCCAAGTGGAACAATAAACTACGTAATGGCCAAGAGAATGCTCAGTGGACTCATAATGCAGCTTTCGTTCTATCGGTCGTGAGGAAGCGGTGTCATTTTATCTTGCGCCACTTTTATATCTTGTGCTACTTCGATATTTATGGTCCGCCCTCGCCCGAGCGTCCGAGATTTTAGAGCTAGTAATGGGCGAGAGAATGCCAGAGAGAGAGAGAGAGAGAGAGAGAGAGAGCATCGCACCAATCTTTGACTTATGGAGATCTGTATTATCTTGAATTTAGAGTCCTCTCTTGAATGTTCGTCGTCAACCATCAATCACTGAAACCCATCTAGAATTTTACATAATGTTGTGCGTCTGTGGCCGCTTCTATTTGTCCGTATGCAAATTACTCTCGGGTCTGTTACGTCTTCGGGCGAGCGTGTGGCAATACTGACAGGCGTATGGGCTTCCATTCCTGTTGCAGTCTGAAAGAGGCATTGCAGTGTTGACTTCGCCGCGAGGGTGTGGATGTGAACAAAGGGTTTTCTTTATCGTGTTTATGTACTTGATGTTCATATAAGTACGACACGTAAATCAGCCGGGACTCGAACCAAAGCCGGTGTTGAACGCCGGTCTTGCTAGCGTCAGACTTTAGTTGGTGGTCTCTTATCCCGCGCGGTAGATGAAGGAGACGGAAGTGTGACGTTTGGCGTCACGGAGAACTGAACCGAGGACCTCGTTCGCATCACGCGCCGTCGCGGCTCTCCGGTAGACCCTTGATACTTGCATGGAACATGGCCGTCGATACGCAGCCGTCCTGCTTCGCTCAACCCAGTTGGGCTAGAGTTATCCGGGCAGCGTCCACGTACAAGCATAAGTATAATCGGTAATACGTAGTAACCTTGGAACATTGATACGTTTACAAGAAGTATGTTACGGGGAATGGTGCACAGTATTTTCCCCGCTGTAATCATTCCTGACATTTCACTCTCTAAATGTTAGTGTACTGTATCTTGTTACATTTTTAGATAACAAATTACTTCCATATCATCTGACATTTGTTGGAAGATAAGAAATAACACAATCTTTCTTATATTCCAGAAAATGTCGCAGAATATGAAAGTAATTTATTACTGTATTTAACAATGTAAATAGGATGAAGTTGATTAACATTTAGATTATGAAATGTCAAAAATATCTATACGCCTTCTGAAAACACTGTAGCAGGAAAAAATATTGTCGTTACATACGGCTTGCACCATTCCCCTTAAGACTTCTGCCTACCTCGGAGCTTGGCGGGAGCAAGGATAGGGTTTTACATGTTAAACTAAATTCCGTGTAGCTCAGTCACCCTTTGAGATATCGCTTTCGGATGAAAACCATTTTCTGCATTGAGAAGAGGAGAATACTGCTACGTAAACGGAAATATGAAAATAATTTATGAGTACGGGGTTTCGAGTGTTTATTCGACATAAAAACACTTATCTGCTCATAGTTTTCAGGGTATTGATGTAACTTGCTAAAAGATTCCGTAGCAGTATGGGCCGTATCGTACTGAATAAAAAAGTCAGTGGTGGCATATATGTAGGTTTGAAAGTGACTCAGATATTTAGGAATATAATTTAACCAGTAACGCCCTATCCTTGCTGCCGCCGGAGCTCTGAGCTAGGCAGAAGCCTTAAAGAAACACGGGACCACGTTTGGCACAGTGACTGGAGCACTCGAGATCCGGGCTCGATTCCCGGCGGGATCGGTCCCCTGATTTTGAGGTATGGAGCAGGTGAAAACGGGAGATCCGCGAGAAAACCCGTCTATAAACATCTCAACGCAGGATTCCACGTGTAAACATGTGCACGCATGCTTTCTCAAACGTTTAATATTCTCCTCGCCAGTTATATTACGCCAGCAGTTTTCAAGAAAAGGTTGAGATAATTTTTTATTACCGTACTACTTTGCACACAAATATTGAATTTTGATTCAATGAAGTTTCTAATGTTTATAGTGACCGTAAATACATATAAATATACCTACTGAAACGTTTGCATATTTCAACAACGTTTGACTGTACTGTACTCTGTAATGTTTATCGTTTCATCAGATAATTCGATGTTACCAAGATTGAAATTGCTCCCTAGTGCGTCTCAACGCAAGTTTTAGAACTCATTGCTTCTTAGTGCTTCTTAGTGAATTACCCAATTTTCTTCCAAGATAATTCCTTCAACACCATCATGTATCATTCATCTAATAACTGCGACTATAAAAAGTCAATGTCGAGCCGAGAGGGGAGAATTTGTTTGCAATTTATCTGGCTGCAAATCTCAGGTTTTCGCGCGCGGACTAGTGTGCCTCGCCAAAACGTTTTGGCACAATTTTCTCTGGTATTTATTCTCTAGCGCCTGCATTAGTTCTGACGCGTTGGCACGTATCCCGACGAATTTCATCCTGTTTTATTTCTTCCGCAAACAAAAGTAAGGTGTTTGCCATGCTCCTTTCGTCCAGTAACTGCATTTGCCTTTTATAAACGCTTGGATAGGTCGCACCCTTTGTTTTACTCTCTTAGGGCCGTATCTATAAACAGCTTTCGAATGACAACCAACTGCTATCCCCATAGAGAAAGCATTGGCGAGCAGTTGGTTGTCATTCGAAAGCCGTTTATAGATACGGCCCTTATTTACGTGCCGCTGTGTCGTACCTTTCTAGGCTTTCATTTATTATAATAATGAAGTTATTGCTGTAAGTATTACGCTCTGTTTTATTCATTCGATTGCTGCATCTCCCACCATTATGTTTTTTCCTTGTACGAAAAGATGTGGAATATATTTACTTTTTACACTGTAAAAATTTTTTTGTAACTTTGCCGCGCGTGCGTACAGGAGAGCTAAGAAATTAGGTATGGCAGAATTGTTTTCCAGACATCCATGGTAGCACTCTCAAACTTTTTTTTATAAAACAGTCAAATGTATACTAAAGGTACCAGACTTATATTGTAACAACTGTAATAGATTGAATATTTACAAGGCGGAAGTATGGTAACTGCCCAATACTAAGTTTAGGTTGATTACTTCCTAAACATTTTAGGAAGTTTTTTTACAGTGTACGCTATATTATAAAGGATGTCCAGAAACCACCGCATAATAATCACACCACGCGAATCCTGGGTTAAATTGGAGACGAACATGTTAGTGGCAAAATGTTGTACGATGACATTTAGCGTGCACAATGTGGGAACACAGTACATGGATAATCCTCTTTTGCGCTCCACGTCCTGGTAATAATTGTATGTATGTTACGTCTAGTAAAAGTTTAATCATGTTAGGAATGCTTGGGATTTCAACCTACGCTCATAATATACAGGCAAGAACAGTGGTAATAAGTTAAGTAAGATAACTGTGGAGCGTAACTACGTTGTGTATGTAATATGTCATCGTACAACATTTTGCAACTAACATTTCCGTCTCCAATCGTTGTACCTATGCGGTTGTTTCTGGACATCATAAATATTACTGTCAACATTTACCGGGGCTTGTTACATTTGCGACTATTGCGAATAATGGTATACCATTTTGCGATTGTATAACAGCGTACAACTGAACTTTTTTCAACATATGCTCATAGATGTTGCGTACAACGTACATAAAGAAACTCGTGTAGTTATTTCGGTAATAATTTTCACGTGTGTCTAAAACACAGCCATCATCCGGTGTTTTTTCTCCTTTATTTTCCAGCGCCTTGCCGCACGCATCACGGGTTTGTACGACGGTTGCATAATCACTAAGGCGTCGGCGGTAACGTATCGGGTGTTCACTCTTGAATTGATGGCGGGAGTCTCAATGCAAGATGAGAGGAAGAAGCGTTTAAATCGTGCACGTTTTATTAGGTATTTGTTAAGTAGAATTAATTTACACAGTGGACAAACTTGAAAGTGGGCTTGCATTTACACATTTGGGCAACATGCTGACCTGTGGTATGTTTGATGAATGCCTTTCTTCTTCGCGTCGTTTTGCCCCCGAGTCTCGTAATGTTCAGGTTTGACGACACGTAGAAAAGTGTCTCGCTGAGCTTTGCCACAATACTACATGTTACATTACTCCCTCCAGCTATTTTTTTTTACGCTATTACGATGATCACGACTTGGTGGGCAAACTTTTTGAGTTTTGTGGCCACGGAATTTATTTAGGTATTTAAATGCAGGCAGCACATAAAATATTATGTTTTTGTGATAGGAACTGACGCACCACAAGGCATTTTGTAATATTTGCGATTTGGTTCCTTCTGAAGTGGAGTTAGCGTAAATATGATTCGTAACCGCCCAGTAATTTTATCAGAGTCTACCTTAAACACTTGCGAACATTTCTAGCGGTGGTTTTATATTTCCGAATTTGTTTTTACTATGCAAGTCATTGCAAACGCCTTCAAAGGAAAGCACAACCTTTTAAATGCAGTATTTTAATTTCGTGACTGAGGCAAGCTGGTACAAAATGTTCTACTACTTCTTTAACCGTAAAGAAAAAACGGAATTCGACTTATTTCCAGAAATGATATAATAGCGTTTGTTGCCTCAATTATTTTTATTTTATGAACATTTCTGACCCTGTGAGAATTCGAACCCACGACCTTAGGGTTAGCAGTCAACGACCAAAACCACGAAACCACCGATGGTTGACGACCGTTGTAGTTTGCGACTTGGGAGCTATTTAATCGAGACTAAATGACAATCTCAGTGGTTTTTGACACTTAGGTCTACTGGTTCACATGTTCACAAAGGAAAACATATTCCTCTTTCTTACCTCGCGTATTTTTGCTGAATTGATTGTAAAACTAATTTATGTAGCACTGCCTAGTAATTGGACGACGATCTAGCTTATTATAAGTCAACTGCCGTATTGTAAATTTAGATTTCATTTAAGTTAATACTAAAGAAAATTGTGTAAAAAGACTAAAATTTTGTTTAGCGAAACTATATTTGAGATGAAATAGTAAAACTCAAATTTATAAAGCTGGAGTTCGCTGTCATGGCGACATGCTCTGTTCATTTTTAACTGTAAATCACCGCGAAAGCCGCATCGTAATAATAATAATTATATATATATGTATATATATATATACTACCTATATATATTTAAGAAATATGTGATCACGTCAGAGATGGTAAAATTATTAATTTTTTATAAATATGTTATCACGTCAGAGATGGTAAAGTTGTTAAATCTTTCAGTTTAAAAAAAAAATGCTTAAATTTTTTACTTGATATGATACTATATCTACACAAATCGCTAGAGTAAATTTTATAAGTATTTTGCCGTTTCAAAACTGCACTGTGAAACAAGCATTTTTACAATTAAATCAGTGTATGTATTTATACAAAGATGGTGCGGTTATAAAACAAAATTACGTGTAATACCACACTATGTTAGTGTATTTCTACACGTACATTTCGAAATGGAATTTTACTTTAACTTCTAGTAAATTTATCTATTCATTTGTGTGTTTTTTTTAGTCAAAGATCTGTACATACTTTGGATCAGTTAGAACATGTGTGTAAAATTAAACGTATTGTCATCGTATTCCGTAATTACACGTAAAAAATGTAAAATTACCAGCTATTTGTAGGTGTATATTTATACTTTATTTTTTCCAGTGAAGTGTGGTCTTTACATTGTGAACCACTTATACAGACAATGCGTTAGTTTACAGGCGTTACCACAATATATGTAGCGGTCGCGCCGTCTTTAGTGTTATGTCGATCATGTTAGTCATGCAAACCTTCAAACAACTTGATTTTTATAGTAATACAAATTAATTGTAAAAAAAATATTCCAACTATAAAATGATTCTCTCACGCTTTTGCATTTTTAAAATGTCTGACGCGAATAAACTCGGCTGTAGGGTGAGGCAAGTTGCTCGTGTAGTGAATATAGTGAGAAAATAGAGAAAAATGAAGTACAGGGTAGGATTATCGTACTTTATCTGCGTCCGCTGCTTCCGACGCGCCGTCAAACGGCGAAGCGAGAAAGTAATCCTCTTTTATATCTCGATCGCGATGTTTGCTGGTTGGTAGTGGGATGTGCGAGGGGGAGGGGTGGAGTCATCGTGGCGGGGGTGGCCACATGTAATTAAAGTCGAGGGGTGGCACGTCGAGGAAATTTTTCCTCTCTCGACCAGCATCATAACTGCTGCCGTGGCCTGACAAATGTGAATGGTTATTAAAAAGACGATTATACGCATTTGTAAGTAGCTTCTTAGTTTCTGATACGTCATCCAGAATTGTTCTCGTCTCTTCCACGAACGAGTACACGTTTTTCACTCTTCTTCCGAATTGTCATCTCGGGAACTGAATTCAATACACTTTATTTTTGGATCTATGCATCAGCCAAACCACCATCTGTTAATGTACAGTGTACCATAAACAAAGGATGCCAAACATGACTGGTACATAAGTGAACTCATTCGTGGAATAAGCTGTAATAAGATAAGACAGAAACGTGTCACTTGGAATGAGACATTTGACAAACATACCGAAGTAAATCGAGCATGCCGTAGTGAGGTAAAGCTGCTACTCGACCACGACAACTAGTCCCGCGGGCAAAATGCGAACTACCGCTGTCTTGACCTTGACGACCGCGCGCAACAGGTGTGGCGCACCACAGCACCGGTCATAATACTGTGGCACAGGCGGCTGGCTCGGTTTTCACCGCGCTACGTCTCCACTGACAATGTGCCATGAACTAATGTCAGGCGCAGCACATTTCCCCTCCCTATGACGTGTCTACTTACTACTAGCGCCACGCTTCTTCCCCTCACGGGAGGACTAGTTGTCATGGTCGAGTAGTGCCTCTGTTTATCCGCGTGTCAGTGGCGGAGTTGTTTTGATGTGTTATCAGCTGTTCCTGGTGACACACGCGAAATTAAGTTGCGGCTAAACAGTCGATATAGCCAGAGTATGCGCGTTGCTGCGGGAAATGTGTTAAACTTATGAACATGTTCAAAATCCCATCCCTGTTCGTGTGCGTATGAGAAAGTTCGTGCATTTACCCCCACATGTTGACAGAATCGTAGGTGCAATGTCCTTTAAATACGGCAAAACCCACGTCGCTTGTACGTAGTAAAATATATCTTCTGTAATCGTTGAAAATTAACTGTTAATATTTTAGGCGAAAATAAATTTTAAGTAGTTATAGAGCATCGTGGTTCTTTATATGCAGATTAAGTGATGCTAGTTTCTTTTTTCACCCGTATTGCAAGTTAATTTACGATAGCATAATTCATTCTTCGAGTATAATAATGTATGCTGAATTAAAATGTCATTTTGTACGTACACGGCGATTGTTCTTGTAAACAATCATGCTTTACCTTATTTGGCTCTATCTTGCGTACTGTTTTTGTACTGATTTTAAGTGTCACAAATTTGAAGTAAACCTTTTAAGTAAACTTTTAACGTGCCGTGGAAGTGTAATATCACAGAAAAAAAAATACGTAGAAAATTTATTCTTAAGGCCATGGTCTTTCATTTATTTAAAGCAATTGCAAGTAACTCAAATATGTTTTAACCAAATGCTTTGAAAAAATTTGAAATTGTGTACAGTCACACGATACACAATTTTGCTAGAGTTTTTTTTTTTTTTAAGTAATGTACCGTTTGCTAGCAAAAAAAATGTTTTGCTTAATTTTTGCTTATTTTGGCAACAAAATATGTGATATTTCAGGAGCAAAAGTTTAAAAATCCGTTGGGTGTATTGCAACAGAAAAAATTCAGATACAAAATGTTATATATATATATATATATATATATATATATATATATATATATATATATATATATATACTGTAAGAAATGCATTGTTTGTATAGGGTATTAATTTGCGTTAAAATAATATTTTCGAAACTACTGAAAAATGAAAAACTAAAGAGCGAGGCCTTAAGCTTGTAGGCTAGATGATATGGCTACATGGATACTATAATATAGACTGCCGAATTTGTACATCTACCTAAATCTGTGCTAATTGTACTGGCGGAAACGTAGACAAACTCAGGGTAACTTTAAAGAACCTAGTCACGTAATTTTTTTTAACAAGAAAGAAACATACGAGGTGGTGACTGTTAATGTTATTTTTAAATGCGTTTTATGCGCATGGGTTTTGTTGTTATCTTATCACGAGCTTTGGCTATGTAACTATGTCCTTCAGCTCGTCGCGGCGAACATATGATCGTACTTCTTCCAGGACTCAGAATAGCGGCAACATACTTCACAAAGAATACAGGAAGACTAGTTGAGATAAGCGAAAAAATAAATAACATATGCGAAGTCTCTTAGGCAGTAGGTAGTTTAGGAATGTTTGTTATAATGTACCTAAATAATTTTTATAATGTAAAGTTATCTTTGCGCGAGAGAGATTATCTGCTTGGTACACTTTTAAGTCGGAATCAGTGAATAATCACCGATTGCCATTGTTTTTTTCTCTAATCTACGATGGAGCAAGTTTCAACAATTTCAAGGAATGTCACAAACCATCAATTTAGTTTGTTATATACTGGTTAGGTTACACTGTGAGTTGCCAGTACTTTGAATGTATTGGAGGCCCTTTTTTGGCCAGTTAAATAGGAAGTACTCAATTGTTCATATGAGTGTCGTCCAAAATAGGCGTACAAATGTATGTGCTCCACGTAGACATTTCTCTATGGAACTATCTTACTTGTGAGATGGCACTCTAGTTTACTTTGCATCAGTTTAAGATTATTAAATAATTACTAGTTTATATTTGGTTATTTAAATTCGTAGTTGAGATGGTTAAATCTAGTAAGTGTGAAGTATTCATGTTCAAATAAAGATTGACAACTGCATACCATCTCGTTTCAACATATAATTTATAATACTTTAGCATGGCGTGTGTATACTCAGTGTTGTTAATGTGTACAATGTGTAGTTAGATTGTTAAGAAACATGTAAACATTTTATAGCAACGTGAAGCAATGTAGAACGATTTTGATTGTAATGTTACAAATTGAGTATCGTCGCAGGGGTGTTACTGTAATATGCAGTAATAGACTACTTGAGACTAAATTTACACGTATCTGCAAATGTGTAGAAGCAATAGAAGTGCTATGATATTTCTGAGAGAAATTTTATTGCCGAAAAAAAAAAGCGCCGAACACGTTTCACCGTGTGAATTCCAGCAGATTTCTTGTGACTTCGTCTAGGTAAAGGTTCAAGTAAGGATGTTGCAGATTTTTTGGTTAGAATTATGACGTTGCCCAATCCAAGAGGTCGTCACTAGAGCGAGCCAGTGTTAATAGCGGGTTTTTAAGCAACGGTGAATAAATTTAAGAACTGTACGTCTCAGACGTTGATTATGAACAATTACCTACCAGTGCTGCAGAGGGCAATTAATTACCTGGAGGGAGTTTTTTGTAAACGTAATAATCACAGCTCGTAGCTGGTGATGTTCATGAGATTAGCAATTCAGACACGATCAATTTCGGTCACATAAAATAACAGGAAATAGTGTTCGTCATGCCTCGCTGACTGTTGACTGCATATATGAACACGTGCCGCTTACGTAAAAGAAACAGTGATTGAAGAACATCATAGGGCGCCGGTAAGATTTTAAAACTATTTCGTTTAGTTACGACAGAATAATATGGTAGAATATCTGTCCAACTTTGACAGTCTCTCCAAATTATTTACTAGTAGGAAGCCCGAACAACGCCGAGTCATTTCGATTAACTACATGATAGTTTTAAGTAAAAGTACGATTTTTTCGTCTTTGTCTCAAAGTTATTTTCTAATACCAGCAACAGAATAGTAACAGTTTATGTCAAAATGTCCGAGTTCAGTAGCAACTAGCTTTATTTGTAATTTCTAATGTTTGGCGGACAGTGTGAAGGGGAAATGACGTTAAAAGGTTTAAGTTTCTATGCTTGGCTGCGGCAATTTATTTTTATTTGTGTTAAACTGTTCGGTACTCAAGTTTTGTTAATTTTTTTGAATGACTCTTGAAGTGAGAGTAAGTGATTTTGAGTAAAATCACGGACATTTGGCATTGTAGCACAATTTCGTCCCAGAAAACCTGGCGATACCGGAAACAAACAAGTAATTAGTCATAAAAATAATGAAACTAATAATAACCATATGGAACGTAGTTAAGTGCAAAAATATTTACGGAATTGTGAACTTGAATTCTTCTATAAAGACTTTCAACTCTCAGTATATGTATTTTTATGCATGAGATGCATTTATCTCAGGATGAAACTAATTGTAGATGTAGTAATTTGTTATTGAAGCAACGCAATAGGCGTTGCCCAGCCAACAGTAGGCCTACCAGATCTTGGGGGGGGGGGGCAAGAGGGGGCATATGCCCCCGGCGGCATATCAAAGGGGTGGCAGGCTGTCCATACCTTGTTTGACGAAGTTAGGACAGAAATAATACCTGCCTAGAAGAAGCTAATTTAGTTATACGCGGTTCGTGATAAAGTGAACACCCAAAAAAAGCCCTGCTAATGTTCTATTTTCAGCCAATTCGTATCTTTCCGCGCGTAACATCTAACGACGGGAAATATCTAACCTCTCTGGACACGTAACTTGATGTTTTCGCGTTTAAGATAAATTGTGCAGTCAGTCGGAATCTATCCGGTTTGATAACAAAAAGTTTATTAATTATATAAAATACAATTATGTCGATTTCGGTTGCTTGAGTTTCAGTATTGTTGTATTAGAACAGGAAAATACACGGAACTATATTGCGTTATTTCGCTGCCAACCATACAAATACTAAGGCAACTTGAGTTAATGTTGAATTATATGCAGTAACGGCTAGTGATATTTTGCAAAGGTTAAAATTTTAGTGCTCACTTGTCCCGAACGACCTGTAATAATGAAAGTACGTGCAATATTCGGCTGAGAGAAAAGTCAGTAACGTTATTTTGTAACATAGTGTCGTGGTGTAGTGTGTACTTAGTGTTTACGTGTATGCCAACACTTGAAAATTAAATCGAGATAACGAGTTAGATGTCATGATTAAATTTTGTAGTATAGAATTTTCGCGAAGTAAAAATTCAATTTCAAAATTACTAAAAACTGTATTAATATTGCAGCAGTATTAACAATTCTATTCCCAATATTTTACTTGTCTTGCCATGACATTCGGAAAAATGGGAAGGGGGCATAAGCCGTCTTTACCCCCCTTACAAAATGGTGAGGATCCAGTGCTGCCAGCCAAATAAGCAAAACTGTATTTACGCTCAGAAGACAGTAGTAGTACGTAACTGAAATAAACCGGCTGACATTTTGCACAGTGTTTTGTAAGCTAACGCGTAATCCTTTCCTC
>PNEQ01031314.1:52288-67660 GCA_003012365.1 Medauroidea extradentata
GAGTTGCTTTACCGCTTCGTGCGTACAGCTGTTGTTGCAGGGGAAGAGTGGGGTGTCAGGGGCGGTACACCCTGATCCTTCCCCTCTCCCGTCTGTAGGGCGTGTGTCACGTCAGGCGGCAGGGTCGGCAAGCTGCTCAGTGCTGCCATCCACCGCTACTTTACACCAGTACGCTCATTTGTTTATTGTGAAATGTCACATTTAAACAGCCTTCACAGTTAATCAAGTAGCTCCATTTCAAGATGCTTCGTTTTATTTTTATAATTTCTCAAATAATATTACGCCTCGACAACAAAACATTTTCGAAGCAAAGAGAAAAGTCGTATCTTTGTTACTAGAGTCTAAATTTTGATACCGGAATATCAGTAAGTATATAAAATTATCAGGATATCGGCGAAACGTTAAAATGTAACTCCATGTGTTTAAACTAGACCTACATAGTGTGCTAACAAGTAATTTCCATACAGTAACCTTTATTCATCATTTGTGAGTGCATTTTGTATCAAAAACCTTTAGTAGTATTTTGGTGGTGGAGGGGGGGGGGGGGGGAGAAAACCGATTAAAAGCAGAGCGTGCTTTTTAATTTTCTGTACCTTTTGCTCTTCGCTACGATCAGTGTCAGCTCTGGGTTTCCACCTTAAGGGTGCGTGATAGATAAATAAACGCTGAAACATCAATTGATTTCTACGCTTTTTATGTATAAAATACTCAATGACAATCCTAGTTAATGGTATTTGCCAACTTCATGAGAAAATATTTATCCAGAGTTACTAAATAATTACGCGTGATCTCTTGCGCCGCAGTTAAATACACGAGGTTCCGGCGTCAGAGATTGTGCCTCAGAAGTTCGTATAACACTGGAAACAATTTTGTTCAAAACGTTGGCCTGTCTAGGTTTGCTATTGTTTAATTTTGATAAAATTGGCTTCAAGAAAGCTACAGTTATATAATAATGCTTTTAGCGTTGAATTATGTACCACGCCCTCTTAATGTTGCTCTCTCAGACGAGAACACGACCAGCGGTCGCTCAAAGTGTACGTCCGACGGCCGCATGCTCAGGTTTCATTTGTGAAGGGAACGAGGCCTGGGGGGGGGGGGTGTTAGAGACAATTTTATTGTATTTTCAGTTTTTCAGTCATAACATTTATTCAAATGGTACTATCAAAATTTTCTCTTTGACAAAGCATAGAATATATTCTTGGTAAACTGCTTGACATGAATAATAATGGAATCTTTCATTAATGTGTCATGTAGAATCATTGCAAAAGAATTCTTGGGAGTTAACCTGTAATTTTCTTGCAATGATTCTGCATGACAAATTAATGAAACATTCCGTTATTGTTTATGTCGGGCAGTTTACCAAGAATATATCCTATACTTTGTCGAAGAGAAAATTTGGCTAGTACAATTTGATTAAGTGTTATAGCTGAAAAACTTTAAATACAATAACAGTGTCTTATCACTTGCCCTTGTATGTGAGATACACGGATAGATATTTAAGGTCCCTACCTAAGGGCATTGACGCAAGCTAGGGTAGGGGCTTACATGTTAAGTTACATTCGGTGGGGCTTAGTATGTGTCTAACCTACTTATATGCCACCACGGATTTTAGTTTATTCATCTCAGTGAGGCCCACATTTCTATACACTATTTAAGGGTGTTTTAAATACTTTTGAAAACTGTGAACGAGATTAGAAAAACACTCGAAAATATTCTCTCATGAATTTCTTCCTGCGTTTTTATTCATGTAGCAATATTATCCTCCTCTCAGTTCAGAAAATTGTTTCTGTCCGAGAAAGCATTTCCATTTAGGATGACTGAGCACCGCCGAATATAATTTAATACATAAATCCCTATCTTTGCTTACGGCATGACTTTCAAGTAGGCTGCGAGTGTATGTGAGGCAGGAGCGGTAAGGTTGCCACTAACCGGCGTATGTAATGTATTATCGCCTCTCTGTGCAAGCTACTCAGCTGGCGTGCAGTACTTTACTATTATACTTTATCCTATGGGACATTAAGCGGTGAACACATTATTTTATTTATGGGTAAGGTAGTTTTATAGTCTGACGCTTGTTTCTATAGTTGTGTTTTTCGAGTCCGGTTGTTACTTCGGATATGGCAGTCTGGAAAAGGCATTTTTGACCGTTTTGAGGGGCCCAAAAATGATGTTTCTGATAAACGCGCCGAATTTTCAAAACTATACCGACGTAGTTTGAAGTGTGTATTATTTTCGTAGATATGCCAATATAATACACGTTAAACACTTCCGTAAAAAAAATAGCCATAACTCACTGCAATGCGTTTGAAGCGCAGGTAGCCCCGTAAGTTAATGAAAAGATTATATTTTAAGATAAAGCGTGGTATATATTTGACGTGTTTTATCAGAAAGTGTTATATAGTGACAGTGTAGAGCTTCCTCGTCGCATTGATAATGTTCTCAGATGGTGTCATGCAGATTCAGGGGACAGCGGTACGACACGTAGTGTTACGTAATGCCGGAAGAGCTCGTGGAGGTGATGTAAAAAGAGAGGGCAGTGGCGCGCAAGGTCGCAACGTGACGCCTCATTGCCACACCTACGGTACTACAGCGTTGCCAACTTAGCTTCTCCCCCCCCCCCCTCAACATCGAATCTCTCAGTCCGCTAAATGTAGCTTTTTTCAATTGCAAAATTTAGCGTTGGAAATATTTCTCTCTCTCTCTCTCTCTCTCTCTCTCTCTCTCTCTTGGTGTTTTTTTTTTTGCAGTGTAGGATTTAAGGGGCCCGCCTCGTTGCCATAAAATCACACTGCAGCGTGTTTGAAGAAAAAGTTTTACACCGAAACTAATACATGTGTGTTCACGCCGCTTGTCTACGAAAAGAACACACACTTCAGACGACTGCCCTTAAGTACTTTCAAGACAACACACGTATTAGAAATCCTCTTTTAGGGCACGCCAAAATGGGTTAAAACGGGATTTTCAGGCTGCTATAGCGAAAAATATACTAGCCGAATACATGTGAAACCACTTAAGGGTAGTGCATTGAACTTTAGTAAAGTGATTTCGTAAATAAAACAATAGGGTCACCACTTAAAGTCCCATAGCAAATTTGTTTTTTTTTTTTTCGCTATGACTGCACGCCTTAAGCGTAGAGGCGACGCACCGTTGTATGGCCCATACGACGTCGCCCTTAGCACCATACCTCACTCACACAAACACATGTGCCACGAGGCGGGCCTCTTTAACAGCGTATTTAATTAAAAAGCAGATCAGTGATGTGTTGACACAATCTAAGCGAATACTTACCTCTCTTTTTTCCTCCGTCATTGTATCATTCGATGACACACTGCTTATCTTTACGGTACTATTGTTTAAATATGATTGGTTATATCTGTCGTACTTATTGCTGGCAGTTGCAATAGACCTGCATACGGTTTTAGTACCTTCTTCCTTTTAAGTAAAACGCGTGATGTTATATTTACTGTAATATTTATGTCTTTTTAATGCTGAGTTTTGAAAATAAAAGACAAAATGATACCTCATCTGTGAGTGCATCGTTATTTTTACTCGGTAAGGTTGTAGAAATTGTCCTCGATGATCCTAAGTAAATCATACTTTTGTTCCAATTTCTCTATATTAATAAAAATCTTTGACCTTGAATAATGAAGTGATATTTTATTTAATCGTTAGTTCCGGTTTCAGAGCTTATTTTGACAGGAAATAGTAACTTCATTTCCGGTGTAGCGAGATTAGTTGAAAAGTTGTTTGGCAACATGACTTGTGGAACATGTGGATTCACAGAAGTAGAGCGCTGTGCAGTTCTGATACCAGTGGCGCCCTATAGTCGGTAGCTATACTCTATCCATTCTAAGGTTGCAGCTAATTCGTCCAAGCGAATGTCAATAACTTTTTTGCACAGCGTAAATTTCATTAGAAATATTGAAAAATGCAAGGTAACTATGCTACGTCACAATCACAATGTAAGGAATCAAGATATCATTAAATTGCTTTGATGTATTTCGTTAGAATTGTTTATTTCTGCTGCAACCTTAGAGTGGACAGAGTATAGCAGGCTGGACTTCATACGAGAACATGTCAGCTTCCAGCTTCCTTGTTGGAAGTTGCTTCTCTCGTTACACTCGACTGCACGCAGGTAGGACTAGTCGAGAGACATGCGTTCATCGGCCAGTGTCTGTGGTTGGTCCAACAAATAAGACTAGCCGACGAGAAATACAGAAATATTTTGAAGGCAATTTTTTTTTACATAAAATCATTATATCCGACCATAAATTTTGTTTGCAGCATGTTTGCCATGCGGGATTTTTTGTATGAAGTACCGTATTCCTATGTTGAAACAAGTTCTAAATATTTTAACGTAGTGTACTTTTGACGAAGTTAAGTGATAAACATGCGATTGCAATTATCAACCAATTTTTTTTTAATCATTACGTGCGAATTAGGTGGAAATTTTATATTAATCTGTTAATGTCGACTGAGCGTCCAAGCACTCTTAGGCTAAGAAACAAATTAGCGTTCATTGTATTAACAGTGTAGTGTTGTACACTGAGAAGAACAAATAACATCACTTGTTTTGCGTCGTCGACTTACAATTTTACATAATCATGTTAACTCCGTATTAGTTTTAATATTTTTTGTAAGTGTAAAAAGTAATGTGATTTCTCATGTAATAGGCTTAATGATCTTGTGGTAGTTTACCCTTCAGTTAGTGTATTTGAGTTAGCGGTAAAGAGATCTAATCACATGACACACACTTCTGGTGTTGGGATGACCAACGCAGGATTAAGACGTTGGTATATAAACAAGTAACTATTTTATAATATTGACAGCTTAATTAGTTAGTTATTAGTTATTTTTCATATAAATTACTATTATTCAAAGTGGTTATTTTACATAACGGTCAAGTTACATAAGCTCGGTTTTTCATTTTATTGTTCTAAAATTATTTATAATAACTCGCAAGTTATAGAATTTGACTCTGTTTTTAAGTTGTCGTAATAATGCGAAACATTTTATTCTTGACTTAACTGATTGCGGTCTAATTATACTTGACTGTTCAATAGTAATAGAATAAAGTAGAAGCTGACGAGGGGCTGGGGGCTAAGGAGCCTCTGATGACGCATTCAAGATGGCCGCCGTGACGTCACGTGACGTAACGTCCGCCATCTTGATTGCGTCTTCAGAGGCTCCTTAGCCCCCAGCCCCGGGGCCAGCTTCTACATTATTCTACTACTTTCAGTTGTCAAACCTATACTAAAACGCAAGGTCAAGTGAAGTGCTCAAGGGAAAGACACACGGCAGTTGATTGGTTTGCGCATAGAGGCGATGCGCAAGTGTAAGGCCTACATCCCACGGTCGGTCGCGGTTGTTATAGTTCTATAGCACGCAAATTATATATGTAACAATATGTTATTATTGTATGTGTTATAATCCAAATGATTGAACTACAGACGCCAGGGTGTATTTCAATCCGTTGCCTTCGGAAACTGACCGCCAGTCGAGAGCAGATATCGAAAACCTGTTGCGCAGATTTGTTAACAATTGCTTTTGCTGTGAAATTAATTTTTTTCTGAGAAAAAATTATGTAGGTTTGGCTAATTAGTTCATTAATGACAATTTCATTAATTGCGTAACTAACTGAAAACATTAGCGATGTATTTTGACTAGAAAAAAATTAGTTGACAGTATTATACTCTATTCTCAACAAAACTGTGGAACAGTTTTTAGATATCTGCTCTCGTTTAGGATTTAAACAATTATTATTGCTACAACCGTAGAAATGATAGATCAGAGCCTACCTGCTCGTTAGAGACTCAGTAATGACGGAGACATAAATACAATGTCGCATCGCCTCAACGAGCCATGCACTGAACTAGCGTGCAAGGTTCCCTGCGCACCGTTTGTACAATGGGACACTAAGCGGTGGCCACATCATTTTATTTGTAAAACGTCTGTAGAAAAGTTCAGTGCACGTCTATATATCAGTTCCACATAAGTCCAGTTAGAGTTAGTGCGTTTTTTTTTCGTACGTTGGCACAATGCGCACACGTGGAATTGCTTCGTAGCAAAACATAACTTTACAAACCCACTGCGACGCATTTGAAGCATGTGGTAGGCAGCACTCTGACGATAATTTATTCTATAATAGCAAATTTAACTGTTTTTTTTTCTTGGAAAGAAAAAAAAAACTTATGTATTTGACGTAGTTACGGCAATTTTGCCTTCTCTTACACTGAACCTTTTATATGTTACACAGAAATGCTACAATTGACACAAAAAATCATAATACGGAGACAAAAATAGTGTTATACAAAATAAATGTGTAAAGTAAACGTAGACACTCCCGAAAAGTAATAGTATGTGACATCAAACAAATGTACGGGCAGGCACTGAAAAAGCATCGAGTTTTAGCAAGTGTCTAGTAAATTATACATATTCTACAGAAAAAATTTAGTAAATGTATAGTACTAGTCTATAACGAGAACAAAAATACTGCATAAACTACTTATCAATACTCACATAAACATTGAAAGATTAACAGTATTAAACTTATTCAGTCTGTGTTTGCAGTTTATCATGAGAGATGTACTTATGAAAAATGACTTGGTAACTACATGTACCTAGTCCTGAAAATCTTAATAATCACTGGTAATTAATCATAGCCAACTTGGTACCATAAAAGTTTGAGCACAGAAGTCTTATTTTATATAAATAACACAGAAACAATGGTAATTATAATAGTAGCATTAAATTACAAAAATAAAGCCGATATAATACAAAAGAAGGAGAGATTACAGAAAATATGAAAGGATTTATAATTTAAAAAAATCATTTACGCAGCCATTCATCCAAGCATTCATACAAAAAGGTCCCCCCCCCCCCACCGTACAGACCCCGGTCACACCATAAGCACCGCATTAACTTATTTTTGAACAGCAAGCAAGAGCCTGCGGCACGTATGTTTTGGTCCAGCTCATTTAATCTCCTAGCCGCAGAAACTCTGAATGAATTTGGAGAAAAAAAAAATTGATCTGTGGATTGGGATTAAAAGTTTATTGTCTGATTTTGAGCGTGTAGATAAGTCATGCGCAAAAGGAAAGATAGTTAATGCTATTTCGTAAATATTCAGAGGTGTTTTCACGCAAAACTTTGTTTATAAGCGTGTGCGTACTTTTCTCCTGCCCTGTCCTTAGTCCTGAAGAACTTAATAATCGCTAGTAGTTAATCATAGGCAACCAGGTGTCCTACAAGTTTGAGCACATCGAATGAAGGCGAGCCTTTATTAGTACGTTATCGGGAGAGTTTTTACCGTGAACATATGAGCTGCTGGCGTGCAGGAAGGGAGGTGGTTGACCCAGTGAGACGGGTCTCCGAGGCCAAGCAGGGCTGCATGCACACACGTGCCAACCCTCCGGCAGCAACGATGCAGTTCGCGATCAGTCACCCCTCTAGCTACCCTACCATGCGGGCTGTTGCATTGTGCCTCCCTGCGTCCTATCCGGTATGTGTGCGTGCATGCTTCCTTCCTGCCTAACTGCGGGCGTCCTGTAGCGTTCCCCTCCCCCTGCCTCGTGGCCGATATGGTCCTTCTCCCTATTATCTTCAAGCATATCGCCATACCGTATGGTACTCTACGGTTTTAATACGCCCTCTCTTCCTGGTTGGTGAACGCTTCTCGGGCTTGTCGCAGTTCTTGCTATGCGACCGTGCTATAGGTAGTTCGTGAAGCATTAAGCACATTTGAAAGTTACTTTTTCCTTTCTGATTATTTATAGTTTCCTGTCTCCTTTTAACGTAAACAAACCGTCCTATGTAACTATCAAAGTGTATAGATTGTACCGTAATCCAAAGTTACCGTCTGATGTTTCAATAAATAATACGTTTTAATTATTATTCTAGACAAGGTCTTCAGAAGTGCTTACTTATCGCGGACTCCCTATAACTGTGTTCTCAAAGTTAGGAAATTCGTACTGTTAATAATACTAATATGTAATGGTCTTTATGGAGTTACAAACTTTTACATCCGTAAGCTATGTTTTTTATATTGAAATATTTGCCCTTTAAATTACTTTTTTTATAAATAGCCACATAATGGGCGTGTATACTAACGTTTTTATAGTTTTGCCGTTCGTTTGACCGTTTAATTTGACTAGTTTTTTTTCTCTTGTTAACGTCTTATATTTGTTGTGATCTGTAGGGGGCACGGGTTAATAGATACAAATAATATACTCATGAACTTAAAATGACTTTTTACGACTTGAAATTAAGGGATGTGTGATGATGGCCAATCATAACTAAATGACTAGTTGCCTAAATCATCTCTGAAGAAATAAGATAAGATATGGACTGAAATATTCGTCGTTTTGAGCTTATAACATATTTATTTGCTTAAATAAATAACATTTTTAATGCGTTCTTATGATATACGGCGAAGTTGTTTATGGCAAGAAACCATAAATATTTATTGAAAAAAAAATTATGAACCAAAGAAAAAGTCCAGTATAATGTTTGGGGCAGATGGAAGTTTCGGTAATTGATTAATTTCTTAAAAATTGTTGGTTAGGCTTTTCGCCTCGTTCACATCAAGGTCACTGCTGACTGTTACACACAGCGTTACACGAGGACAGGAAGAGGAAGGAAATCGATTATGGCCTTTGTTAAAGAACCATCCCAGCATTTATTAACGTGTGTATGCCCATTTCCGGTTCACCGCATATCATTAAAGCGTATTTTGTAGCGGAAATGGCGAGAAGGGGTGACTGCAGTTTCGTTTCTTCATACCCATGAAGCGAATCGTAATATAGAAGTATTGTTTACCCATGAAGCGATAGCAAGTGAGTCGTAATATAGAAGTATTGTTTACCCATGAAGCGATAGCAAGCGAGTCGTAATATAGAAGTATTGTTTACCCATGAAGCGATAGCAAGCGAGTCATAATATATAAGTATTGTTTACCCATGAAGCGATAGCAAGCGAGTCATAATATAGGAGTATTGTTTACCCATGAAGCGATAGCAAGTGAGACGTAATATAGAAGTATTGTTTACCCATGAAGCGATAGCAAGCGAGTCGTAATATAGAAGTATTGTTTACCCATGATGCGATAGCAAGTGAGTCGTAATATAGAAGTAGGCTCTATTGTTTACCTCCTTCCCCAAAACCGCGTCGGTAGCCAAACCCAAACCTTCGCATCAGTTGAGGCGTGGTTACGGGAATGTCAACATGTCTGCTACACAATCAGCTGTACGGCCAAATGCGAGCTGCGTGGAGTCATTCTGTTTTTACGGACAGAAGGGTATATACAGTACAGCAGAAATCCATTGCAGAATGAACGTCGTGTGCGGTGTAAACCTTGCGATTGATCGAATGGTTCGAGAGTGGTTTATTTTTAAAAAATCTCGGAACTATGCAGTACCGTTACGCTGAATCGAAAGACGGTTTTTATGTGGTTAGGAAACTGCAACGTGGCGCAGCATTCCTCTCGCGTAGTTGTTGACGCATGCGACACAGACATTGCCGACTGAAGTAGCGGAAGCGGTTTCACTATTGTAGTACCTATAATAGACGGTAGTGGTCACCCCTGGCGCGGGTCCCCGCGACTGTGAGGAAGGCATGTGGGGACCACATGTCGGTTGTTATCGCGGGGGGCCGCCCCTCCATGTATGGCCAGGAGATCCCCCGTCTGTTCGCCTGGTCTTATCTCGGGGCTGTGCCCCTCGTGATACGGAAACATGCGAGACATTGCCCGTGTAATAATAGTACGCATCCACGATACCATATCTCGTACGACGATTGCACTCCTTCCGAATCCAAGTGTCGTCGGTTTGTACGGCGAAAGGCTATGTTGCAACACCTCGGTTTTTATTTGACCTGCATTTGTAAGAATATAGAGCCAATCATGAAATCATTCAACCAAGTCTGGAGTAAAATTCGGTATGTCACAGTCATAATTCTTCTAGGTTGTGTGTTGCCTTTTAGTTTACAGTCTTCGTTCCAGGCAAATGTCTGTGTAGATCCTCGTCGCGCATATTTTTATCCATGTTCGGGAGGACGCGTGTTCGACTTCTTGTTCGGAAATTTCCTCATCGGATTGCTGTGATTTCTCGAAAATCACTCGAGGGATACGTAGCGTTGATATTGTTTCTCGCTGCAGGCCATGGTAGATTCCTGTCTGAGTCACTGGCTGCATCTCTAATGACCTCGCTATCGACGAGATGTTAAATCCAAAGTATGTATCTTTAGTACTTTTATAAACCGTCGAGAATACTCTTATTTTTATCACCATGTTTGTATTTTTATGTTTGTATCAGTTTTTTTTTTTCTTATTTTAGACATTATATGTGACTAAATTTTTATCTTATGAAATTTTTTTTACCTTTCATAGTTTTAGCGTAATGGCTCGTTAAAGTCAAAATTTACATGTTACAGTTTTGAGGACGACACTAAAACCAACTATTTCACAAAAGTGTAGAAATTCACAGTGAATTACGATGTTGTAGGATAAAACTTCGCCTATATTAAACCACAAAATAAAAAATTTTTGTATTTTTAAAACATTATTGAATTTTTTTATTTTAAATTCCAGCATTTTTATTTAAATCAGAAAACTATTTTCTTTGTTTTTAAGTGCAAGGAAAAAAGCTTGATGGAATTCCTCTGGGATTATTTTGCGTCTGTTTTTATTTACACTTTTTTTTGTACTTTGTCTCTTTGTCTTTCAATACAATTTTAGTCAACAAAACATGAGCAATGGCGTATGTCCACAGACCAATAAATTTTAATTGTAAACTCTGTAAGTTAACTTTAAAATTGAATTTTTTGAAATGTAATCAGAATTGATTTCCTCTTTAATTTTTTAGGTACCGTCCTGAACTTATTTGCTTATAATTGCGTGTTTATGTATGCAAAAGCGAAATTTTAAATTTAATTTCAGACTGCCATTTCGACTTAGTTTAAACTTAATTTACACACTCCATCCTTACTGACGCTGTATTCTAAGGTACGTTCTCGTAACAAAGTGGAAGGGGAAAAAATGTAAAAGAAAACCGACAACAAATGTAGCACTTTCGTAACATGCAGAAACTGCATGTAATTTAGAAGTTTGCCGTTTTAATATGGGCACCTGCGTAGGAATATCATTCAAAGTACCGATAACTGCTCAATGTATGCGAGTGATGTCTGCTTAGGAATATCATTCAAAGTACCGATAACTGCTCAACGTATGAAATATGTCTGCGTCAAAGTACGTTACATGTGTCTTAACCTCTTCAGGTCCTCAATCTATAAAGCTCAATTTCTCGCTCGCGGCCAAATATGTGTTTTCGCGCTATGGTTCATGACATAAAAAAGTATAGGCGAGTACAACATAAAAAGGTAGGGTTACCTCTGAATGTCTCATAGAGGCGAGTTACCGGCGAGAAAACAGAACAGCCGTTCATTGACTTGCGTCTACAGGTTAGTGGTGGCGCTTATTGTCGCCTCTAGTTCTCCGAGCTCCTTCAATTCGTACGCGCAGAATACGTGTACCTAGGCGGCTCATTTTCTTTCGCCATATTGAATTGTATTATTTTTCGCTTTTTTGGAATTCTGAGAATAAAAATGTTAAATCGGCGACTATACTGCAAATTCTATCTACTTTGTACTACATAGTACAATCATGGCAATAGAATGTATAGTTACGTCACAATATGTCGGGCAAATTATGAACATAAAAAATTTTGCCGTACACATTGAGGCTTAATTATATGTTAACTGTTAATTCGCAAGGTCAGTACTCTAGCGAAATGTAAATAGAATTTTAGGTATAATCGCATATGTAACATGTTTCTTCTTAAAATTAAAAAAGTTCAATATGGCGACTGATACCGAGCCTTAACATTGTATCGGGCGCAAACAAAACCAAGATCAAGTTCATCGCATTTTACAAGGTATTCTGGTGCCAGGATGTAGTTGTTTGGACACCCTCCATTACGATGCAGACGTCTGTCAAAAAACTACAGAGACTAGGAAAACACAAATAAACAGAGTATGCTGTTGTCAACAGAATACACACACGACTTAAAATTCTATAATTGAAATCGGTTAAAATAAAATGACAGCCAAAAAAGAAAATTTAGAAAGATAAATGTATAAACCACCAAAGCAGACAACACGTGGTATCTGGTTTGTTCTTTCTTATTTTACTTTTTTTGGCTGTTCTTTTTTTTTTTTTTACCCGATTTAATTTATGAAATTTCATGTTGTGTACGTATCCTGTTGCTTACAGCATACTCTTCTTATTTGTTTGCCAATACTCTTGTAGTTTTTCTTTTATTAACATCTATATCGCAATGAAGTATGCCCTGAAAACTAAATCCGGTCATGCACTCCCATCGCACAACTCTTTCAAAGCTCATTCGGATGCTTACCTGGGAAAACCATACCAGTCTCGTTTAAAGCATGGTTAAATGCACATATCGCTGGTTTGTGCTTTACAATACTTTTGTTTGGTAATGATAAAAAAGGAAGGTTTTGTTAAAACAAAATAGGAATGTGCTGAAATCAGAACTATTTTTCTGGTAAAATTAATACTTGTATGTACTTTACTCCGGCAAACAAGGGAGAAGGGATATTAGCCTCCCAAGGAATTAATTACATGTTCGCGGCTAAAAAGAAACCTAAAATTGCATGAAGCATGATCCGCAATAATTTTCACAGCCCGTGATAAGCATAAAAAAAGTGATAACGGAGCAACTCGGTGTGTAAGATGGGCTGAAATTAACATTGTTCATGAAAAGTTTAAATTAAAATTTTGATGGATTTTATCGCTCAATTGATTAAAAAAGAAAAAAAAATCTCATTTGTATTTTATTTACCTCGCCCTTCCTTCAAACGGTTAGGCAACATCAATATTACGTATTTAAATTAATCGCCATTGCCATGAATGCACAGAAAAAAATGTTTTGTGGTGTCTAATAAATTGTATTGTCAATATGGACCTCACAAAATAATTTTGTAGCGACCAACAAATATTCTGTAGTGGCTAATAAACATTTTGTTGGTACAAATGAACAGTTTTGTTGCCGCTACACAAGTTTACTGGTCACTACAAAATTATTTTGTAGGGTCCATATTGACAAACTATTTATTATTCACCACAAAACCTTTTTTTACTGTGTGCACAGAAAGTAGTGGATCACCGGGTCAGAAAATATTACAAATGCAGTCAGATATACGCCGTTTTAAATAACTTCAATAAATCTTGACACTTCGGAGGCCACACTCTCTTCGTGTTCAGTACACGTTGTGTGATACAATTTCAGTCGACACATTTTTGTTTTAAAATGAATCATATTCTTAGGAGTCTATCTTTACGCGTGTACAGTAAATTTTATCTCGCGTCGTGTCTGATATATTATTACTAGTTGTCCCTTTGCGGCTTCGCCCGCGTGTACTATAGAAAAGTGTAACTAACTTTTAATTACGTATTAATTGACGGTGTTAATATATTCTCTGTATATCTTTAAAAGAAGTGCAAACAGCTTTATCCAGTCCACTACGCTGAGCGTACTTGAATTGCAGAACATCTTTGTTTTTAATTCATCTTTATTTCTCTATAAAATAGCTGCCCGGCTGCGGCTTTGCCCGCGTGAAATTATGTAATGTTAACAGTAACTCAGGATAAAATATGTGATGAAGGCATTTAAAAGTTAGCGTACTCAATAGTAGCGAACTATAAATCGTCTTAGCTCAGTGTAAAGAATACGCGCAATTTGCTCGTATGATGTCATAGTAATTCCCATCTCAAAGTCTTGCACGGGATACGAATCGGCAAAGAGAAACAACTGTTGAATTATTTCTCCATGATAGTTCTCTTTTTTCGGGAGACTGTAACATTTTACTGCTTCTCACATCCTTAATTTTCGAATTTCTTAAAATCCTGAATTTGATTTGTAGATATTTACATAAGCTTCATTCTCAACGGGTATAAGCGGTACAGATGATTATTTGAAAACATATTTTAGTTTTTTAACAGCTTTCAGTGACGAATTTCGAAAAATCCTGAAATTACTTTTTTTATATTTACGTAATTTTTTTTAAGCAAAAACCATTTCAACATTTCCACTGGTTTAGGAGATAAATGGGATTAATTAAAAACGTGTTTTATATTTTTAAGAGCTTTCAAGGACGAATTTCGAAAAGATTCTAAAAATCATTTTTATATATTTATTTAGCATCATTTTAAAGAAAAAAAAATCACCTCACTACCTGAAATGGTTTAGGATAAATCACGGATTAATGAAAAACCCATTTTTCGGCTTTTCACCCCCTTAATTTTCGAATTTAAAAAAATCCATTCTTAGTGGTGCCTACGAGGCAAGGGGAAGCTTCCCTCAAAATTTCATGTTTCTAGGTCCAGCGGTTGGGCTGTGCGTTGAGTGAGTGAGTGAGTGAGTGAGTGAGTGTGTCAGGACACTTCATTTTGTATATTAAGATGTATAGCGGCCTCATAATTGTCCAACTACTGGAATTATGCGAAATGTAAAATAGCATTTGTGAACAATAATGAACTAGCGCTATGTTAGTATGCACATATTTTTTACTGTTTGTACACTGTTGTTTCAAGTAGGTCAGAAAAAGAGCTATATTTATGTTGTAAAGTTAATCATGCTCACTCTCACCTATAACATTGAAGTTATCGTTTCATTGCCCAAACCATGGCGAAAGTCCTGCTTGGCGGCGAAGGTAGGTACTCACACGATGACCCAGTCACTCAACAGTTTAGGGTGTAAGTAGTAGGAAAAAGGGGCTACGGGCACACAGGCTGCAGGCTGAGGAGCAGAGGAGCAGCTGATGACGCAATCAACATGGCTGCCGTGACGTCACTGTCCTCCATCTTGGATACGTCACTGTCCGCCATCTTGAATTACGTAACATCCGCCATCTTGGATGACATCACATCCGCCATGTTGTTTTTGGATTTTCCAAATTTGACTTTTGATTTTCAAATTTGTTTTTTTTTCGACTCTCACTTGTTTTACGTCATCTGCTACGCAGCCGCCATGTTTGTTTACGTCGTCTGCTTGTGACGTCACATTTTTTTCGACTGTCACTTATTTTCGTCTGCCCGTGACGTCATGGTTCCAACATTGGCTGCCAGGCGGCACTGGTGTCGCACATTGTTTTCTCCGTCGTCTGCTAGGCGGCGCTGCAGTCGCCATGATTGTTTTCTCCGTTGTCTGATAGGCGGCGCTGCTGTCGTGTGCTGGGCGCAGCCATGTTTGTTCCATTGTTTACTTCTGACATTGGAAGGTAGAGTGCGCTATTGTCGCAGCAGGTAAGGGTCAAGTTCCAAGTGCCTGTGTATGGGCAATTGAACCTTATGATTTTTTA
>PNEQ01031315.1:0-24207 GCA_003012365.1 Medauroidea extradentata
CTAAAAACGCAAATTTTAGCGCGCAATTGTATCTATTAATGTGTATATATACAAATTTTTTTAAACTAAAAATCTAAAAAAGGTATTTTTGTACTCTAGATAGTATGTTCCAACAACCTACAAAATTCTGTGAAAATCTAAAATCATGCAGCTACTAAATATTTCAAATTTTGTTGATTTAAAATGGAATGACCCGATATTAATGATTAAAATGTGCTTCCCATTGTCAATGAAATAATGTTACACGGTTAGCTTCATGGTAATACACATAAACATTTCTCTGTGAAGGTTATTTAGCACTTATTATTCAGTAGTACGGGATTACATGTGTTACATGGGCTATTTGTTGTAATGTGATAATCTGAAAATGTTGCTTCCTGGCAAGTCGTTCAAAGTTTAAATATTCTCTTGAATTTTATAGTAAAAGCGATTCTACTACCTCGCATGTCACTTCCCGGCCCTCCGCACCACGAAATCTCAGATACTAGGACTTCTGGCGCAGATAGTATACAGTCAACATTGAATTAAACAAGAAAAAAATTAACGTGATGCCCCTTCTTAAAGGGCGTATAAAGCTAAAGCTAGTCATCCACCTTTCGTCTGTGGATCCGTTAATCATGTGATCTACAGCCAATCAGCAGCCTCCTAAAATGTTATCTGTCCATTGAAACCATAGCAAACTTTAACGTTTGAGTTTGACAATGTAGAAAGCACAGCCTTATTTATAAAGTCACATTTGAACACACTTAGAAGGCTGTGAAGTTTTTTAAAAAATTGTTTTAATTTAAATACAGTATTGGTGTTTTCTTTGTGATTTAATTAGTATAAACAACGTTCAGTATTTTCTTTTTAGCCACTTACTGGAACGTAATTTCCACTTTATGAGGATATATTTTTCTTTGGCCAGCAATAACATCTAGGTCTTTAGCGCTGGTGAGGGATGACACAATGTGAACATGGAGCGGTGTCGGAATGTAGGGCCCACTGCGGCCTCCAAAATCTGATGCAGTCAGCAAAATAATATTGAATAAGTTTTTTATTTGCATTGTGAATTTATTTGTTTGAACGGGTTTCAGGCTCACAAAATATTTTCTAGCTATACATTTACACATGCTTTGATAGTATAATTTTTCTTATGTTATACAAACTGTATATATATATATATATATATATATATATATATATATATATATATATATATATATATATATATATATATTGTTTTATTAAATTTTTAAGATAATATTTTTTTCTTCTGCTAAATTAGTTAACTTATTTGGTAGCCTTGACAAATCAACGAACAATACGTAACTTCATACTGTTGCGTGCCATGTACCTGGAGGCCAGTGGGCGGCGGCTGTTTCGTAAGACCTTGAGGGCTGGCCGATGATTCAAAGCCCGGGTGGCTCATAGTGGGAATCCCGCCGAAACTATGTCATAGATACCTGTCCCAACTGCGTCTTAACCTTTCGAGGGCAGCCGACGTGACTACAAGCACAACCGAAACATGATGAAATATCTATTTTTAGACCCCTGTAATGCGGGGAACACCCGACTGTCTGGGCTAGTATAAAAGCACATAATCGGCACATTTGAGGAGAGTTCGCTATTGGTCGTGGTAGAGGAAGGTGCTACGCGTGTGGAGAGAGACTGGTAAAGACATCTTGGTGACGTCAAAGTCTACTGTGAGGCGGCAGGCGGCTACCTTCGGAGCAGTGTTTGGCGATACAAGAGGACTGCTGCGGCGGGCTGACAGGCGAAGAGGAGGTGCACGACGGGAGTCGAACAGAAGACCTCAAGAGTGAAGACAGCGGTGCACTCAGGGTGCTGCGCAGCACATGGTGAGCCATCACCACTTCGGACTGATAAGGTTGTACATTGTCATTATTAGAAATACTGTTGATTGGATATGTGACTGAATTTTATTGTGATTTACAGTGTTTAATTAATTGATGGTAGACTTTTCTTGTGCTTTAATTGTCAAAGTTAATTAACGTGTCTGTGACACAGGAGTAATTGTGTGCATAACTAATTGTGTTGTGTGAGTTCTAGTTGATTACTGTTTTGTGTATTTCGTAGCTTTGTGAGCTATTAAATCCAGTACTTAATTTAACTCTTTTATTTGTCATTATAAGACCTCTATCCCAAAGAACTCATGGGAATTGCCCACATGTAAAGTTTGTGCTCTCAAACTTGTAACAATATCTACATTACATAAAATTTGATGCTGATTACAAGAATGCTTTGAAACTCCATCACCATTTCCACATGCCTCTGTAAATTTCTTTCTTTTGATGCAATAGTGAAAAAAAATTATAAGTTTTCTTGTTAATTTTGTGTAATTTTCTTTTACACTACATACATAATCTCAATATATAAAATGAAGTGTCCTGAATTGACACACTCACTCAATCACTCATCAGCCCAAACCTCTGGACCTAGAACCATGAATTTTGAGGGAAGCTTCCCCTTGGCTCGTAGGCACCCGCCAATAATGAATTTTTCGAAATTTGATAATTAAGGAGGTGAAAAGGGGTGAATTGTTTTTTTCAAAGAATACCTGACATCTCATTAGCCGGGAAAGCTATCATAATTTTTTTAACTTCATAATATTGCCCAAAGAAACACATATTTGCAAATATTTAATTATGCAAAATTAAAAAAAAAAAAAAAATGTGTTTTCAAATAGTCATCTGTACCGCTTATACCTGTTGAGATATCGAGATGGTTAAGAATGAAGTTTACGTAAATATCTAAAAATAAAATTCAAGATTTTATGAAATTCTAAAATTAAGGATGTGAAAAGCAGTAAAATGTTACAGTCTACCGGAATAAGAGTATGATAATGGCGAAATAATTCAACAGTTGTTTCTTTTTACCAACCTACTCGTAAATAAAACCTCTTTGGACTGTAGCCTGTACATATAAAATAATTACCACGGCCTACCTTTTAAGCATTCAGCTGCTTTCTTTGCTCCCTTTGAACACAGAATCCACATCCGATATGACAGTGTTAACAGGTAAAATTACTAGCATATGTGAACAATATTCCAATCTAATGGCTTTGAAGAAGGATACCATGGTGGTTAGACTGATGAATGAAGTGGTTTCATTCAAGAAACGTAGTGAAATAAATATCTTGAAGCATTCTGTCAGCTCTTAAAGTTTACGAAAAGTATGATATGATCAGTTATCCACTTATGAAGTCACTTTTCCATGTTTTGGCATTAGCGACCCTTCCAATATCAATAGCATTTGCCGAGCGCAGTTTTTCAACACAAAGGAGGCTGAAGACATGGATGCGATCAAGAATGATGGAGGAACGTTTGACCGGGCTCGCCTTGCTACATGTGCACAGAGACGTAGACATCAACATCGAAGATGTCATCAACAGATTTGCAAGTGTGAGAAGTAGGTGGACGGAGTTTGTACTTTAAGAAACTTTCGACAATGTTTTAACCACCCTTGAACTAAATACTGAAATTATATTTCGAAATATTCTGCTTTTTGTGTTATATTCAAATAGTTTTGTTGAAAATATATACTTTGAATTGGACAATGTTCTGATAGATCTATCAATTAACGCTCTCTACAAAAATACACAATTTTCTTAGCTATTTTAGACCAATCAGTGATGACAATATGAGTTTTGTAGTGTTTATTTTTCTTGTGGAATATGTAAATAAGATTAATTATTCGCTGGTGTATATTTTTAATTATATGTAAACAAAACTTTGTTTATAAATTTATGTTTTAACATTAACAGCACATTTAGATTTTGTTTCAGAGATTTCGAATTAAAACAAAACTATCCTACTAACTACATTTCTGAAAATTACCAGCGCCCCTCCCTGAAGCTAATCCTAGATCCGCCCATGTTAGATATAACAACCAAATATTGCAGTTTTTGCTGCGTAATGTTCAAGGAGTCCTGTATTTGATAATAGTAATGGTGTGTCTTCTTCAATTTTAACTCATTTTCAGATGTCAATGCCAGAAATGATTTTTTTTCCATCGCTGTTGTTTCTTTCAGCCCAGTATTTCTTGCTCATGGAATGCACTTTACTTCTTCTTATACTGTATTTTCTTAACTGATTATACCATCTGGACTAGCACCTATGTTACCATTTTGTAAGGTAATAAACAATCCACTTTTTTCAACTGTTAGTCCAGTTTGGTTTTCACACTACCTCACAGCAATATATCCACACCAGCGACTGTATTCCATTGTTGCTGTAGAAACATTAGGTGTGAACAGTATGCTTTTCACAAGATTCGCATTTGCAGTACAAGCTGTTGTATAGTTTCCAAAGTGCACTGTGTCATGTGAGTGCTTTGCAATTTCAGAACCTTAGGGATAAGTAGAGACACTGGAAAATCGCGAAAATGTTAAAAATAGTCTCCAATAAACTGTATTATATTAACCGTGACACGTGTGAATAGTTTTGGGACAAATCACACACCCTGTGTGTCCAAGCTGTATAGTTCTAACTGGGCATGTTGTAGAGAGAAGAATGCTACAAATAAACGATAGCCAATGTTGATACGAAACATTCAGTGTTATAGACATCACGTTGGAACCTAGCAAACAGTCAACTATTCCTGCGATTTTCCAGTTTCTCTAGGGATAAGTGATCCAGGACTGCATATCCTGTTGCCTTTCAAGTCATCCCAACTTGACGTATTAGGTTCCGCAGTATTTCCTGTGCGTAATGGAGGTAAACATTCTTTCAAGCATGACTTATCTGATCTGGAAAAAATATATAAATGTGAGATAAACTTAATCCTGCAATCGGTTCTCATGCCAGACACACATAATATTTACCCGAATTTGAGGAAAATGTATTGTCAACTCTTTATTACACTAGGTAGAAATTACTTTAGAAGTGAAAATGAAAATCCAATGTGTGTTCCCGTCTGGGGTAGGGTCACGCGTGGGTGAGAGAAGGTCGGAGTGAAATTTTTTAGCCGGCTACTCGACCCGCGAGACAGACATGTCGCCCGCCCGGCCCGAGGAATAATTGAGCTGAGATGAGATGGGTGGGGAGCAGCGACGGAATGATACCGGTAGAGGAAACTGGAGTTCCCCAAGAAAACCGCCGGCCAACTGCAATGGCCACCACGTTTCCCACATGAGAAAAACCAGGGCCTATCCAGGCTGGGGATCGAACCCAGATTGCCTAGGTGGGAGGTGAGGGGTCTAACGCCTCGACCACAGCGGCCCCACTTTAGAAGATACATTAAGTATCCCCGTAAGTAAAATGGAAAATTTACCTGTCACATCAACATAAAATATGACCAACGAAGACTTGAAACCAGAACATCTAAATACTTATACTCTATCCATTCCAAGATTGCAGCTTCTGTCACTCCGCCTGTTCGCGCGCCTGAACGGTATTGGCTGTGCAACAAACCGTCGCACCACCTCCGCGTATTGACTGGCGACAAGTGGAGAAACGGAATCGCGCCTCACTGTGGAGGAAATGGAATCACGAAGGACATTAGCGCCGTCGCGTAAGTTGTAGTTAATCCATTCCATGCACATGTAGTATTTCATGCGCACAGAGTGATATTATATTACAGAGGATTAAAAAACCGCAACAAAATGATTAAATCACCTATCCTGAATTATAACTCAGCAATTTAGCGTCGGACCTATTTCCTGGCGCAACAACACTGTTAACTGACTAGCCAACCAATGATCGAGAGCTCACCTGTGACAGTGTTTATTTCTGCTGCAATCTTGGACTGGATACAGTATAGAGGTGCATCGTGTTAAATACCCTAAGAAATGGCATATCGTACCACAGTAAAAAACAATAATCTTAAAAACATATCTTGATAAACATACTGAATACATTACAAATAACGATGAAAAATGATTTACACAAATGCCCTCAACAATGCTATTCTCCTGCATTTTGTGTAAATCATATTTTGTATCTTTATTGTCGTGTCATTAGTGTTTATCAAGGTAAATTTTTTTAATTTTAAAATTTTCATTCATTGCGACGATATGTTAAGTTGATCTTATTGTTTTTTTATTATTCAGCATACATACATTGCAGTGAGAAAACGGACATGCTATGTCGCAGTGAATCATGTCAACATTTTATGTTTAGTCTGGATCCTAGAAACGGGGTGAATACTGCTACTGGCCGTGGGTTTTCTTGGGACACTCCCATTTCTCACTCTCTTGCATTCTAAAGTTTGTACATTCACGTAACCTTACTCTCGAATTTTCAAGCTTCATTTAAATTTATCGAAAAATCAGTTACATGTTTTGCTGCACACCAGGATGGTAAGATTGGGATTATACGTGTCCCTGAGGTGGAAGGGGGGGATGTGTTTCAAAAATTCAACTAATAATGCCATTCTATTTTTGTGAAGTTTTTAATTCTTACAGAGAGCGCTGAGCTTTAATTGCATGTGCATGAGCCGTTTTCTTCTTTACAGACTTCCGATGACGAGATTAGGATGGGATCTTCTTCAGGTGTTTCGTACCTCCCACTGCTGCTGCCAGAACACAACTGAACTCATGTGAAAGGTGCGCTTTCTGCTCGTTTTGTTGTGTGTTGAAAGATTCACTGACCAGGCAGATATTAACTTGCAACACAGCTTGGAAATTTCAAACCTTTACTTCTGTACTTCCATTTACGCTTTGGAAAGGGGCAGAAATATAGAAGAATCTACCGCGCACAACCACAAACCAATACACACCTACACAAACATACGCACACATACATACCAGCACGAATACCAGTATGTAGCACTGTATTGTCAAACTACACACTTACGGCTAATTGCTAAAAATACATACAGTAATAACAACAGGGTACATGAATTACGTTGTGCATACGTAAATAACATTTTAAAATCAGTAAATTTTAATGTTTCAATAAAGCCAAGTTTTTTATGTATCTTTGTACACACAAATATATCGCATGTGCATAATCAACTTACGAATTTTGTTTTACGCCGTCTATTTGTACACTATATTTCCTTTATTTTGCAAACAATGGTAATAAATGTTCATTTTATTACATTTCCAAACAGGTAAAATTTTCTGTGCAGCTTTGTTTCCTGATCAAAATTTGGTAAGCCAATGTTTTAATGTTTTACAAATAACTGCAACAGGGAGGGGACAGAGTTTTGTGAATGTCTTGGAAATACAAGTCTTCATTATGTGTTCAATAGCATATTTATTTATGTAGATAATACATTTTCGAATGTGCAGTTTTTTAGCCACTTTGATATTGGGTGCATGCTAACTGTATCCATCTTATATCCCTAGGCTTTTTTCATGTACTTCGTATATATGTGCATATTTCTACATGTACATATTTATTTCATTGATTTTGAAACATGTTAAAAGAGACAGAATACTCAGCACACGTTTTGCATGCAAGTCTCCTACCCGCTAGACTATAGTTCGTCACAAACTTGTTTGTAGAAGTGTAGCAACGAAGCAGCCCAACACAAAACCCGCAGACCTAAGTACATAAATTAAAGGATGCTCTTCGTCCGGCATAAATTATGTTATTGAAACAGCTGATAACACTGCCAACCCTTAGTGCGCACCATTCTCCCCTCGCGCTCCTTACCAAATGTCCCCCGCTTAGAGATGCACAGACGTATGCCAGCAATGATGCGTATGTGTTGTTATTTTGACCAGTTATTTAGCATCCCAATTCTCAAATGAACATGGCCGCGGTGAATGAGTGGTGAGACCACTTGGCTTCCGTCAAGGTGACAAAGGTTCGTTCCTAGGCGGGGTCGGTTGCCAATTTTTCACGCGTGGTAAACGTGTTGGACGTTGCTATGGGCAGGTAATTTATCTCGGCGATCTCACACTGACCCCACCTTTCTCATTCCGTAAGCTTCTGGGCGTCAAGTCAGAAAGCTGTACTCGGAGTAGTTTACCCTGCTCTTGGGTACCCTCCATATACTATATTTATTTTTTCTTAAATTAATACTAAATAAATAAGAACATTTTTGCTAAATATTCTTATGATAACTATCTGACATATCGCACTCAAGAAGTCCAACCCATAAACAAATAAATTATCTCACGCTGTGTTTTTTGCACTTGTTTAAAACTGTCACGAGAACTGAAATACCGTACACTTGACGGCTGGGACAAGGGCTCAGCCAATGGCTCGGCACTCGGTAAGGCGAGGGAGATGAAGGCTCTTTATATTGTACAGTGACAAGCTTGAAAACTCCCCACCCTCCACCAACTACCCCATCTCCCTTCCTTTGTTTTCAGTAGCTATTCGCCCCACCTCCCCAAAGAAAACCGGTCTACAGGGACTCGGAGAGGCCGCTTTACACGATGGTGCTACTAGACTTACAGAGTCCTCATGCGACAGAGAATCACAACTGCGGCCACGGAGCTCCCCATTAAGAAGGCGTATAGTACGAGTTGTAATAGTCTGCGTGCACAAGGGTACTTGGTGTGCTGCTATGTGCAAAACTACGCAGCGTAGTTTAGTGTATGAAGACGAGAATTTTTGGTTTCTGAAAGTTCTGGGCAATAAGTGGTACCATGGAAATATCCACTTTAAGAATTTTCAAACCTGCCTAGATCGCGGTGAGTGACGCCGAGGGACGACCAGCGCCAACACCGCCGAGTTGTATTGGGAAGCAGCTGTTACCTACGTCATACAGAAGTTTCGTGGAGAATCTGCTGTTTGTCTTGCACGGAGTTACGGGCCCCAACGATTGGGACGAGTGCATGCGAAGATCATAAGGTAGGCGACGACCTATGTATTTATTGCCGACAATTGCGGCAGGAAACGTAAAAATAAATGTGTCAGACTCACCTCGGCCATCAACTTTAAACTTAATATTTATTACAGACTTTTGTTACGATATGTTAAAAGTTAATAGAGCTAACATATTTCACAGATTATATTCTAATTAAAATTTGGTGTAGTTTCTGTAGAGACTTGTTATGCATAAAATATATATTTTTAAAATTACAATTTGTCGCCACATTAATTCAACTTGTTTAGGATCACGTCAGTAAAAACCTCTCCTAGGTGATGTGCTCAAATATTTTGTTTGTATTAGGGCCTTTGATAGACTTAAGGTGTTTTGTAACGAGTCGCGCCTTCATGGCTACAGGGCTGTTAAGGGCACGTCCCACAGATGTTACGTAAAACTGCAACAATTGTAAAATAAGTGTTAATAAGACATACACAAAATCGTTGAAACATATGAAAAAGAAAATGTTGCTATTAATGCAAATCAGTTAAAGTTACATATGTGCATATTGGTAATACCATTAAAAATGTAACGGAACTATTGTGCAGTCTAATCTCTTCACAAAGTGTAGTTGACGTATGTGGTGATGGATAAATCAAAATGCTTTCTGACAGTTGCCTGTCAGCTTGTGTTCCTATAGGTAAACAGATCGATATGGTGAACACCATCATAGTGTTGCGCTTGACCATCTGACAAGTGACTTGCCTGGAACTGCTGCATGCAAAAATAAGACGTGCCAGTGACAGGCACAGTAGCCATGCAGGAGTGGAGTAACGGAGAACCCAGCGACATAGTGTTAACATATGGTGAAATGTTGTGCAATGCAGCTGCTGCACAACTGAGATATGGAGAAAAATACCCAAGACGACGACTACCAAACGCATGAACATTCATAGCAGTTAATCGTCGCTTACGACCAGGAGTGCATGCGCATCTGGGCATGCTGCCAGCGGTCGCAGACTGGATGTTGAAGAAAACGTTTTTGACAGTGTCGTCAAGAATCCATGCATCAGTACATGACGTACTGCTGCAAGACTAAACGCATCACGGTCAACAGTACATCACATACTACAATGTGAGAGACTACACGCCTTTCACTTCCAACCTGTATAGTCACTTCAGCCACAAGATCGCGCTGCTCGGTTGCAGTACTGCGAATCGTTCCTACATCAGTCAGCAGACAACCCGGCCTTCTGTAGTACCGTTCTGTTCACAGATGAAGCTTCCTTTACAAGAAGAGGTGTATTCGACTTTCACAATGAGCATGTGTGGGCTTATGTAAATTCTAATGTAGTTCGTGAGTCACATTTCCAGCACGAGTTCTCACTGAACATTTGGGCGGGAATTGTACGTGATATGCTAATTGGTCATCATATCCTCACCAATCAACTCAACGGAGCTTCCTATCGGGCTTTCCTGGAGAATGATCTACTGGACCTACAGGATGATGTACTACTGGACATACGATATAACATGTGGTACATGCATGATGGCGCACCAGCACACTTCAGACGTGCAGCCAGACAGTATTTGAATGCTGTTTACCCTCTACGATAGATTGGACGTGGTGGTCCTGTGCCTTGGCCTGCATGGTCACCTGATCTGAACCCTTTGGATAACTACTTGTGGGGCCATTTGAAGGTATGCATGTGTGCAAGTAACATGGCAAACAATGATGGACTGTGGCAATCTGTGCAGAATGCATTTCAGGCAGTTCGGGCTAATCCTGGTGTGCTGGAGCGTGTTCGTCAATCTAACATGTGTCGTCTGCAAGCATGTGTAGAAATGGGAGGCTCAAACTTCGAGGATCTCCTTTAATCATTAATGTGCTCTACAACTGTGTACAATTTTGTTTCATTCTGTATTTATTATCTAATAACCTTTTTCATGGTTAATTGCTCATTTGTTTTTCTAATGCAATTTCCTGTTTTATTTTTCCGACTGTGGAAACTGTGAGACAGAATTATTTTACAATAACTTCGTGACATTATTGACATTGTATTTGATGGAAATTATATTGCAAACATGTACGCAAAATGTGTTTTTCATTTTTTTTTCTAAGTTTTCTCGTGTTTCATATTACCAATTTACCTAATGTCTGACTGATTGTTGTCACAGCTGTTACATACTAAGCACTTAAATTTAAGATGGTGGTTTGCTTCCACAGTGAACTGTTTAAAAAGTATTTAAACTAACTTAAAGAGTCATTAACTTTAGTGTCATCACTGACACTAATGTTGCAAGTTGCCACATTGGTTGTACTGCGTATCAAGAGAATGCATATGTCTCATGCGTTGGAGTAGATGCCATAAATTGACTTGCGAAATCTTGAAAACCGCTAACGTAAGCGAGTTCCTGCAAGATGAACTTTTTTATTTGTCGTCCGTCGCTTCTTCGGTTATTGTAGTCTAATGTGCATTATCGTACAATTTTTAAGAGTTATAGGCATAAACGTGCACATGAACCCCATTTAAACAATGAACGGGTGATAATATTACAAAAGTAATATTATTAGGATAAAGATCCTTCAATGTTTCGCCACTGTTCCAAATTTAATTTGTTTCCATCGACTAGCTTTGGAATTATTTAAATAAATATTCATTTTTAAGCAGATGTTTAGGGTACCAATGCTCGCTGAACATTTACTTTAGAAAAAATTTCTATAACATTTTTGACTGTTTTTTTACGATCTATCACCACACAAAATTAGCGCACTCTGTCGTGGGACACTCTGTATATTAACCAGTTTTTTTTTAATTTAAAAATTAAGATGGATGAAGCTGTAAAATATAATTTCAATAAATTTCTGGTAAATTTTAAACCTATTGTGATATCGAATTGATTAATGTTTCAAAATCAAACCTACGAATATCCATAAAAAGCAATTTCAGGACTTTTTGAAATTCAACCTCTAAAAACATAAAAAATAATCGTGGTTTCAGCTAAGGAGGGAGTTACCGCCAAATTTTAGTTGTTGTAATAATGTTTGTTTTAGTACAAGATATAGTTTGTTTAGTAAACATACATTCAGACTATTTTTACAGCAATGAAAATATCTTGCTTTCACAGTTTTTATATAGTGGTATTTCAAATCACAAAGTTGCATAGAACAGTTTTACACAAGAAACGAAAATGAAATGACTTAATGAAACGAATTAATTCATACTGATACATAATTAATACATACACGGGCAACGTCAAGACATGTATAAAAACCGGAATTGACATTTTCCGTATTACGAAAGAATGGCAGAATTTTGGCAATTTTTTATTTCGAACTCAGCAATTGTTCAAAGAAATAAAAAAAAAATATTCACAGCAGTAGTTGTATCAATATCTTGACATAACTTGTGACATGGTTCTTCAGCGTAAAATTGTTTCATTTCTCTAGGTCAGATGGTTTTCGTCTCTTCTATAACACCAATTTTACAAATTTTGGCTTGATCTGCCTCTACACAAAATCTATAGAATCCAGAAACTTTTATCGCTCTAAATTTATTCACAATATGTATCTATAAAGTAAATCATGTATCGTACAAACATAAAAATTATTTAAAAATTTAAAATTCTGCAGGTAGTCCCTACCCCACTCACTTAATCGACTGTATCTGTTAGACTCGTGAAGATATCAAGATGATTTCTGTATAAGAATGAAACTTACATAAATGCCTAATAAGTGATTAAATTTTTTTTTCAAAATTCGACAGTTTAAGTGACGGAAAGACGTAAAATATTACAGAAGAGCCGAAAATAAGATATGACTACGGAGAAATAATTGTTAAAGTTGTTACTTTTCTCTAGCTATTGATATGTGTACCACTTTGGACACAGGCTTATCTTTATGTATTTGGTTTTTAACAATGCTGACGACCTTTCTTGACGTATTTTTTTGGAACACTGGTAGGAAGTTTAGAGTTCAAATACAGTATAAGGAACGGCAACGGGGTACTGCTATGCTATTATAGACGCACATAGTGGCAGCTGGCAGAAGTGCCGGGAAATGGGAGATCAATAAGAAAAGTAACCGGACTGCTGTCTTGTACAAACACGATTATCACATGTGAAAATCCGGTGGACTACTGGCGTAATTGAATCACAGATTGATATAATATTGATATTTTTCAGTGTTGCAGTGCCAGAATTTTCAGTGCCGGAGCTCTAAGTATTTCAGACCCATTGGTTCATCCATCCGTTTCAATTAAAGCGGGGGGTCCGGGGGGTCCTCCCCTGGGGACCTTCGAGTTTTAAGGTGCAAAATAAAGCTATTTTGCCAGTTTTACTGGCAGAAATAATAACAAAATTGCTAACAGTGGCGGAGCTTCCGCTCCTGCCTCAAGAGCAGTGGCGGAGCGTCGCACCGCCTCGCTCCGCCCCCACTACAACACTGATAATTTTTAAAAGAATAACGAGCGAAGCCGCGGCCGGGCAGCTAGCATAAATTGCGACATAATTCGGCCCTCTACAACACAAAGAACTACACAACATCCTAGCTGCCAAACTGTATGGTACAGATAAGCCGTTCACTGAACTTGAATGCGAATTTCAGTATCTTAGCTAAGATGATACTAGCCGAACCGTCGCGGAGTAGACAGAACCTTGGAAGTGTGACGAATCTTGCCTGATCCTGGTTAATATTGTGGACAGAAAAATAATATATTTGCATTAAAAAAATATTCTGTAGACGTGACAAGTCGGGTTCTTACCAAAAAATCCAGCACTTTCAGTATGTTTAAGGCACAAATATTTACTCAAATTTTTAAGTTGATAGCAGTTTAAATTGTATTAGTTAAAGTCAGTATAAATATAAAATTAGATTAAACATACCTCTCGCTATATTGTATTTCATTATTTGAATTTTAAATTGTTACGCATATGCACTAATATGTACAGGAGTACAAATTACATTTTGTAACCCACTATCAAATTTTGTGGGGCACATTGTACCCTTGTACCCCTTGTTCCTACGCAACTGTTTGAATGTGTTGTACGCAATAATGGTATGTCGCAGGCTATGCCAAGAAAAACACTAATTCGTTTAATTAGCTCTTGTTGCTCAAGTACCCAGCTAGAATTATAGCATGTTATGACGGAACAAACAAATGGTATTTATGTACCAATTACAGCTTCTACCACATTATACCTAACTAATAAAATTTTTTGGCCTTATAATTAATCCTACTGGACCTGATTATTAATGACACACCAATAACTGTTTCAGGGTATGTTCAGAGTTTAGTTTGTAAAAAAAAAAAAAAAAAAAAAAACAAATACGACAGATTGTTTAAAAGTTATACTTTTTTTCTATTTTTAAAATAACTTAATGTTTTACACTTTAATGTATTTTCGGAGAAGTAAAAAATAAAACTATTGATGATGTCTATCCTTATTGTTGGGCAGAAACATAAAAACCTAAGGAATAATTATAACCATAGCATAACTCTCCAGTTATATGCTACAAATAAATACAGTAAAACTCTGTTAAGAAGTTCCCACTTAAAAAGATTTCCCCTATAAAAAGTTTGAATTATGTTTACCACTTCCATTACTACAATAGTAAATTTACCCTTTTAAGAAGTTTTTCCCTGTTAATAAGTTTGAATTTTTCAGTCCCTTCAGAAACTTCTTAACAGAGTTTTACTGTAATGTGACAATTATTACTTAAAAAATAATTATACTAGTATAATATTATACTATTAAAATATTACACTATTATTATAACACAATTTACAAACCGAAAAAAGGATGACTTTAAAACAAACTGTCCTACTGTATTTTCAAATTTTTTCTTACAAATTAAAACTCTGAATATAGTCTGAAGCCCATGTGTAGGGATGGGAAAATTTCGCGAATGCAATTATCTGCTTGTTAGAATCCACTATCCTATGTACACACAAGCGCTGATGATTTGTCCACCAACTACTACTCAGTGGAACAGCAGACAAAGAAATGACAGACTGGTATTGAGTATGCATAGGACACTAAGATTCTAGCATTTGGGCCATTGAATTCGTAACATTTTCCTATCCCTATCCATGTGTCATTAATAGTCAGGTCCCGTAGGATTAATTATAAGGCCAAAACCTTTTGTTAGTTAAATATAGTGGTGTCCTTAAACTTTTGGTAGAAGCTGCAAATATTTTAAATACCATGATATCATAGAATAATATTTTGTCAACGTTTAATTGCTTGCAATACGGAGGTTGAGAAATATTCACACTTACGCAATTTGAACATTGGAAATTAAATGTTTCAAATTTAACTCGTTCGCTAACACGTAGTTGTGCAACGTTAAACAACATAGATTGCAGGCTTTCGCGGCCATTGTCGTAATTTTCTTGGCTTTTGGGATTGAGCCGCATCTTGTGTTGCTAGCAACACAAGACGCGGCTCAATCCCAAAAGCCAAGAAAATTAAGTTAAACAACATAGTTGACAGTAATATTTAGCAAGTTATGCGTTCATACATTACAGCTGACAGTTGTCAAATACGGGATTGCATACAGTAATGGAGGGAACAGCAACATAAAACGTTATAATAACCTTACACTTCATATATGCTTGCGCTACGTAATATATGTTAATAATCAATACTTAATCACTTGTCAGTCACAGCTGTATAGTAGGGTATCGCCTACAGAACAAGAAAATATGAGGAAATCTGATCCTTGCATCATGTTTTTCTGACAACTGTGCTGTGACAACATTTATTTTACATTGTTGGTAACAATCTATGTCAGGACCCATGGACGGAACCACGAGTGCAGTCGTTTCGCACGTTTCTGACAAACGGAGGTGAAAGTTACAGTCTGCGACTACCTGGACTAACAACTTACAATATTATTGTACAATAAGGAACAAGTTTATCGCTTTATGTGAGATATTTAGTGTCTGAAATACTTTGTTCTATGATTGTTTCTGAAGGTATTTATTATAAAGAATCACTACAGTAATGATGTTATACATTTTCTTCGTGCTTAACAGATGTGAAGTAAGGTCACAATGGATCAGCAGTGGACTGTCAAAGATATAGGTATCCCGATAAAACCCACTGGGTCACTTCAATGTAAATATGTACGCAAGTAGTCAGATCATAACGCACCGCAAATCCTAATTAAATATTACCATACTGTTAAAATATGCATTTGTTTCAGCTCGCAGTATGAGAATGAAAATACGCGTGCATTGAATATTAACAATTTTATTCAATATAGGTAACTGTTGTTATCTGGTTATTGGAAAGTTTGTGCACTTCCGTAACTTAATTGCTGTCTTTTACAATTACGTTTTCTATCTTCATGTTTAAATAATATAAATAGACATGTGTCACTTTTGCATTTACTAAATTATTTGTGTGCCGCACTGGTTCAGCCAATATAGAGTGCCTGGTCGCTTGAGGAAGGTGTGAACGGGCGATGCTCCAATACTACAAAATAACCTGTGCCAAGCACAGTTCCAGCGCACCGCTATTCGTTGCTCTGCAAGTTGCCTTAGTGCCAGGCTCCCGCTTGCACACAGTCGATGATTGCCAGCATGGACTTTGATTACTTCAATGGCCACCTTTTGTGTCCACGACTGTACATGCATCAGTGGCGGATTTAAAGGGGGAAACCACCTCCCCTAAGAACCTGTTGTGTTTTTTTGGTGTAGTCAATTGTTAAAATGTATACAGAAGAAACATTGCATGTTTGCAAATAAATATTTGTAAATAATTCAACCATGCACATGGACTCACAAATGCATATAATTCCTCATATAACATGTACATTTTATGTGATCATAACTGCAAATTTCAATATTGTTAACACCTTTTTCTCCTCTCTCAAGCTCTGTTTTATGTAAGCGAAGATAGTTCTTGCTCTAAAAGCGCTGTATGCTATGCTGGGGGCAGGATATATTTCCGGTTTTTTCTCTTGTTTGATGTTTCTTGAGAACCTTTCTCTGCGGGAGGGCGAGTGTGACAGGTCGAAGACAGAATGGTCAGAGCAAGGCCCTGTCAATAATGGCCCATAGCCGTGGGCCTGGGAGGGTGAAGGGGGGGGGGGCGGAGTACGAACTATGACACCATGTCTTCATACACTCTCAGTCACTAGTGTGAAGTGCATAAGTGATGGTTTCAACTACATTTGTTGTGAAGTGTTTTACGTTATGTTTTAATGTTGAATTCTAACTAGGAAGATAGAGAAAATAACTTGTTTACATATTTTTAGTAAACTGCAGAAACTTGAATAAACAGAGACGGTGATGCTGATACTGTGATACAGGTTCGTTTTTATTAGGTTCTTTATACCGGTTTAATTAGTTCAAGTGTGAAAAATTCTAAAATTTAATTTTCACAAAATTGTGTTAGTTAATTAGTTATTACTATAGTGTTATGTTACTAGGGACTATATCATCCTCTCAAGAGCAATATTTTACAGTGCATTGTTTTCCCATAACAGCATGTCAAAGTCAAATTTTCGATGTCACAGGTACATATCTCAGCCAAACTGAATGAATAACAGTAGTTAAATAATTAACACTGAAATTAAATTAATGTCGCGGGCTGTATGCTCACAGTTTTAAAGACACAACAACAACAACAACAACAACAACAAATTTTTGTTTTTAAGGAAATATAAAGTAAAGAATTTTTAATAAACTTTCAGAAAAATATAAAACTACAATTTTTCATTCTTCTGTACATAAATTTTAGGCGAATAGCCATTGGCTCATTTCAGTATAAATTGCTTAGTTTCAACAAGTCTGTTTGTTTTCATTGGATGTATGTCCCTGTGACATGAAACTTTACAATGAGTGAAGAGATTTTGATCAGCACTTAACAGCATGAGTATGCCGTAGCACCGGAATGAAGGGAAGGGCTAACCGGAAGATCACAGAGAAAATCCGTCAACCAGCAGAACCAAATTTACCAGGTTGCGCCTTTGTGAGGTCTGTAAGGTTATAATTTCCAATGTGGTTTTTAAGAATTGCATAACAGATTGCAAGTTATCTGAAAAATTTAATAAATATTTCTAATTTCTAGATTCTAAAATGTTTTGTGCAAATTAGTTTGTTATTCATTATAATTAGAGTATGTTATTCAAGAGCTAACAAAAAAAAAGATTAGTCGAAGCAGAATCTTAAAAATGAACTTAATTTTCGACGTCCCAAAGTTCTGTGGTGTAAAGTGTATGGAATAATAAGAAGTTAGCCACTTCAGTTTAAACCAGACAGCAAGCTCTCACTGTCCTCCTGTGGCATAACCGTTATTATGCAAGGTTTGTCAATTTTGCACTTGATTATACGCCCGCTAGTCTCAACAATACGTAGTTAAATTTCATCGAAGGTTACCACGGCATCGTCAGCGGTCTGCCGCCCAAACTTGCAATGCTTTGCAAAACATCTTATGAGTACGTGGTGTATAAATAAATGCTGAAAAAAACCAATTAATTTCTACACTTTTTTCGAATCCAATATGGATAAAATACTCAATGACAATCCTAGATAATGGTATTTGCTAACTTTATGTGTAAATATTTATCCAGAATTACTAATTCGTTACGCGTGATCTTTTGAGCCGCAGTTAAATACACGAGGTTCCGGCATCAGAGATTGTGCCTCAGAAGTTCGTAACACTGGAAACAATTTTGTTTAAAACGTTGGCTAAAACTATTGTCTAGGATTGCTATTGTTTAATTTTTGCAAATTGGCTTCAAGAAACCTACAGTTACAGATTAATGTTTTTAGCGTTGAATTATGTACCACGCCCTCTTAATAACCAGCCCGAATACCGCAACTCGTAGGCGTCCCGTCGCATAAATTGAAAACTCCCGGTAGTACCACCCCGGCCCGTCAATCTCTTGGTTCAAAACTGTCTCCCTAAAGGCGCCTGGCACCGTTACCTGCGTCTCAGCTCTGTCTTTCACGGCACGAAAACGTCTGTCCCAAAATCTGTCAACTACCTAGCTATACTCTGGTATGGTGCTAACCACCCTGCCGCTTGCCCTGCAGGCTATGTTTCAATTGGGCCAATCAGTAGACATCTTCCGAAAGATGATCCCGCCCCTCGAAGGCAGAAACTTCCTGCCATTGGCGTATTTATTACATAATGATTTAATTTCATTCAGCTGCACTTTGACAAATACCTTACATGTTTTTCTTAATTCCAAAAATTTCGCATATTGTAATTACTGTAACTATTTAACTTTTGTATCTTAAACACAACAGGTTGGCTTTCCTCCCCTCTTGTCCAGCAGCTAGGAAAAAGGCTGAGCGTTAGTGGAGGCGAGAAGGCCCAGACGCTCGCACTTGCTGTTTCCACAAAGACAAAGTATATCTATATACAGTGAACCCTCGATAACTCGGACTAAAAGGGGGGAGAAGCTGTCCGAGTTACGATTTGTCCGTGTTATCGAGGAGTGTCCGGGGAGGTGGGGTAATCAGTCACTAACCACAAGAAATGCGAAGAAATTAGTACGCTATTATTTCTACAAGCAAAAGAGGCTGCAATAAGTACTGTTTTGTACGTAACTATCGTATCAAGTTACGGGAGGGCCGCCATGCAGTGGGAAAATTAACGTAATGTGGAGGACTATAAAAGAATGTCAAACAATGTGGGCAGTCAGATCTTTATTTATTTTTTATGCTGCTACTTCTGGCAGATCCTTTTTTTTTAATCTCTGTGCTAGAAGTTGGCACCAGGCACCCTTCTATCACATAAAAGATTTCGTTTGGCTGGCGACAGCCAATGTGCGTGCAAGTGTGAGAGAGATAAGAAATGATCGTTGGAGATAAGCTAGGGAGGTTGCGAGCGGAAGTAGTCAAGGTCAACCGGTACAGTCTCATGCAATACAAACGCCGCACGTGACCACACGCATCTCACACAAGACGTTTACATTGAAAAATACCTTACATCCATACGTCACAGCGTAGGAGCAGCAGCCAACTGCTAACCTGATAGTTACTCTACTCTCCTACAAAGTTACATAGGTATAAAAATAATTTTCCTCGTATACATGAATAAAAACGGTACTGTAATTAACAATCCTTCTGGGTCACTGTACATTATGTGAACACATTTTAACGCTACTAATTTTAAAATTTAATTTTATGTATGTAAATTGCATCATAGAACACATAATTTACAGCTTTATTCTTACACAAATTGTCATATTATAAAGCAATAAAATGTTAATCATGTTCTACAGAGTTACCGTATTTACTCGCATAATCGCCGCATATTTTTGACCAAAATTTGGGCCCAAAAAATAGGGTGCGGCCATTAGAAGGGGTTTTCAAAAAAATTACCTTCTAAATTTTTTTGGTGTAGAATGTAACAAATGTAAATCTTTTTCTATATTTACTAGTTTATAACCTGACCATTTCTTCTAAAATAAAGAAAAAAGATTTAGTCGGTGTATAGTAATGATGGAAAAATTAAGACTACAAAATCTTGTTAATCCATTCACGTGCGTCACTCAATGAGAATCGTTTAAAATTATCCCGCATAAGATGTTTACATTTTACGGTCCATTACAAGTACGCTATTATTTCCCGTGAAGTAGTTTATAAACAAATCCGATTCACGCTTAAAACGTTACAACTCTCCAGACGCCGTTACATTATCAACAGAGCATCATCAACCAGCGAGCGTGACTCATTGTGTCCGACTTGGGCATGGATCGTAGGCATGGATGTTGTGTTGTTCTTTCACCACCCACATCGGCTCTTGAAAACATTGTTGTTAAAGGGATGTAAAACCTTCTCATCAATTTTTCTACATCGCAATGCAAAGCAATGATTTTAAATTTTTCTTTTTAATGTCCGGGAAAATTTGTTTTGCAACCCTGAATTCATTGCACATACCAGAACAAAATAATTTTCTGTTTATGTGTCATTGTAACCCGTAGTTACCGTAATTTCACAAGCACCACACTGAAATCTTTATTTACGACACACGTGCGTGCCTGGCTCGCAGGCAGAAGAGGGAGGAAAGATAAAGAAGTGAGAGGTCGGCCTGCTTGCGTTGCATCTTTACTCGCGCGTCTCGCTAGCAACATTTTACCACACGGAACTTGCCAGATATTTACTGTGGGATTATTAAAGGCTAAGTAGCGACGGACGACTACATTATAAAGTTTAATACTGTTCTAAAATATAATGTAATGAATTTAAATCCAGTAAAAACGATTTTTTATGTCTTTTAACCAAGAAATAATTAATTAAAAATTATTAAATTTTTTTTAAAACTTCTGTCCGAGTTATCCGAAGTCCGGGACATCGAGGTCCGAGTTATCGAGGGTTCACTGTATTTCTGTTTTTCCTAAATAAAAATCTGTACATAGAGAATATCGGTATCCTGACACAATGACGAGAAGGATGAATCATCGTATGACATATTTTTATTATATCTATAATTTATGATAATTGCTTATACTTGATGGCACTTACTCTTATTAATTGGGGTGATGACCACATGGCAAATCAGAATTATTTTATAAGGGCACAAAGATTTTCCCATTAGAAACAAAATTTATCGTAAAAAAATATTACCATTTTTTGAAAGCAGTTTATTTAAATTTTTGGCCTGGAAACTCCTGAAATAGCACCATTTTGCACCTACAAATCACCCCCCGCTTTTCATTTTTTATTGTGTGTATACATACTTCTTAAGGCATATACTCTGCCCCCCTTAAGATAATTGCTTAAATCCACCGCTGTCACAATAGCACATTATGATTTATAATTTGTATATTACTCGCCTATGTGCCTATGTAACAACTTCATAACGGAGTAATTTTATGAGCTATGCGAAATTTTATTACAATGAATTAAAATTAACTATTCAATACATCATCATTCTAGTATGCACAGTAGTAAAATGTTAAAAAATTGTTTGGCTAAAAATAATAACTGGACACACAAGTGGTGCAGAGTTACTTGAATGGACAATGGCATAATTAATTCAAAATTAAAATTGAGCCAACAAAAAAGCAGACAAAAAAAGCAGCAAGTTTTGTATTCGTTATTTATTAATTCTTAAATTCCAACGACAATAATTTTTTTTCCATACAATGCTTTTAACATTGTCTGTAAGGAATGAAAAGACCTAAAATCAACATCTAATCATATGTTGCTGTGGCTCACGTACTGCTGTGCATCCTGTCATCACTACATGAAAGAAGATGATTATAAAATCAAAAGAGAACATTTATCTTGTATTCCTTACTTTTAAGAGAAAACCATATATACAAACTCTTTTAAATATATTATTTTGTATTACATTTTAATATTTTAAAAGGTTTTAAATTCCTTGGATAAAACCAAAACAATATTTTAAATTTCCTTACCACAAACATCATCTGGTTCCTCTTCTATAAGACTGTCACAGTGCATTTCTAACCTTGCAACTAGAGAATGCATTATGTCTTCAATTATTGCCTACAGACAATTAAAAAGAAAATGAGTATATACCAATAACTAAACATTAAAATATATGGTACTTAAAAATATATGCTACTTTTACATTAAAAAAACACAATAATGGCACAATGATCACATTCTATACCTTCTGAAAGGTACATTTAACGCAAGACATAAATTAAGAGTTTTGATGAAATTCGGTCTGTGTCAGTGCATTTTAATGACAGTTCTGAAAACAGTTACGGTCCAGCTTAAACCTGCTCCCATAGCAAAATAACAATGTCCTTATAACAACTACATGAAAGGTGCCTCTCCAAAGATTGTGCATAATAGTATACACTCATTGAGAAATGAGTGCTCACGGGATCAGGCATGCTTTGGGCAACAGTACACATAATCCTAGGGACAAAATCCTCCAACAGCCAGACTGATTTCAATCGAAACTGCCTTATTGAAAGCCAGCTCATAAACAAGTTTTAATCAATACTGAAGATTTATCACTATAGAAGGTGTTCTTATTTTCTAACATCTGCAATAACACAAACTGTGAATTCGTACTGATCCAAGAGACCAACAGACGCATAAATGACAGACGACCAAAAATAAATGTAATGAACCTTACCAATTAGAGATCAAGTAGGAAAAATTACAGTGCAATTTTCGGCAAACCTCGACAAAAACATTATTTCATTAGGCTCAACTTCAGACGATATACAGATCCTGACTGTTGGAATCCAGTCATAAACCGTGACATCAGTGTATAATCAACTAAATTGTATGTTCAGCTGCCCAGAACCACCTAACTTCCACTCTCAACAAACAAAACTGATCATAAGTGACTTCAACTGTCACAGTACATCCTGGGACTACAGAGAGACTGATTTAAGTGGAGAGGACCTTGAAAACTGGGTAAATAAGATGGTCCTAATACTAATGCATGACCCAAAAAAACCAACACCACAGTGGACGGTGGGGTAGTGGAAATAACCTAGATAACATATTTGTTAGTGTACCTATTGTCCAACATGCAAAGAAGACTTACAGAGCCAATGTCACATGTGTAACGTTGACCAATTATCTGTACTGTTGAAGTAGTTGTGCAACAGAGACTGTACAGTTTAGACAACTTAATTTCAAGCATGGAAAGTGGGTAAAGTTTTCACTAGAACTTGATAAAGAAATACTAAATATTGATCCATTTCCTGAAATGTATAATACATTTATCAAAACAACCCAACCCATATCATGTTGGGTTACAGAATAACTTGTATCTTACTTCATACTGACACAAAGTCTCTTTTGGAAAAATATGGGAAACCATACAGACAGGCAAAAGCCTATTGTATGCTATATAAGCATCTATAAAGAGATAAAACAGTTAGTCTAATATGAAAACAATATATGAAACAGAACAGTCATAAGACTTGAACACTATTGAAGAACCTCAATAATGATCTTACAGTCAGCCTCAATCAAATGTCTCATCAACTGCTACTGAACAGAAAAACTAATAGACTATCTGAACACTAGACACTCCAAAGATATCTTGACAAGCAAGACACCTTTGGGACTCCATTAACACTTTAAGAACTCAAGGTTGATTTGAAGTCCACAAAAAACAAAGCTATACATTTGATGATTTGCGAACAGAAAAATTAAAATGGCTGAATGAGCAACAAAGCAGAGGGTTTTGAATTTAATGAACAATCGCAGCTGAAAATGTAATATTCCCAAATATCTGGTGTAAAACGTAAGTTGTAACTCTATTGAAGCCTGGAAAATAACCAATAAATAAAACATTTTAATCATGTTTTACTTCTCTGCCATTTATACAAAATATTGGAAGGACTGGCATCCAAATGAATATCACATTATATTGATAAAACTCTCAGTAAAGAACAATCTGGTTTTGGTCCAGCAAGGTCACATTGTGGCCAAATCGTTAATTTAACACAGCACATAGAAGATGGATTGGAAAGAAGAAACTTTACAGGTGTGGCATTCATTGATTTATCAGCAGCATAGGATACGACCAACC
>PNEQ01031315.1:24307-67647 GCA_003012365.1 Medauroidea extradentata
AAAAAAAAAAAAAAAAAAAAAAAAAAAAAAAAAAAAAAAAAAAAAAAAAAAAAAAAAAAAAAAAAAAAAAAAAAAAAAAAAAAAAAAAAAAAAAAAAAAAAAAAAAAAAAAAAAAAAAAAAAAAAAGAAACCTCACTCTAAACAACAAGAATAGTACATGGAGAATGGCCTTCCTCAGGGTACTATAACAACCACACTGTTGTACAACATAGACACAAATGACTAAACACTCATTCATGGAACTAGAGTGTTCAATTTTTTAATATGTACACTAATAACCAACCACCCATTCCTGGAACCAGAGCATTTATTTATACTGCTGATACAGTGATTGTTACTCAAGACAGAAATTTTGAGTGTGTGTAGAGATGAAGTTGACAACAGCTCTTGAAGATCTGGCTGATAATTATGATGATACTTCATTACTTGAAGCCCAATCCTGAAAAGATGAAAGTTTGTGCATTTCACCTGAGAAATAGGATTTAGGTAAGGTAACCTATTCTATATCCTAAACTAAGTTAAAAAACCTCAGAGTTAAGCTTGATGACTCACATTCAAAGCCCACTGTGAAGATATGTAACTTTATATATCTGTCCATTTACTAGTACTATGAGGGGTGCACAGCCAAATGTGCCATATGCATCTGCCCTGGCAATAAGTTTCTCCACAGCAGAATATTCAGCACCAGCATTACAAAACACTTCCCACGCCAAATATACTGACATAACCTCGAATGAGACTGGACGTATCGTTACAGTTTGCCTGCGACCAATTACTGTTATTTAAATATACCAAATGATGTGTATATTACCACAAGTCATTTGCAAACGAACAGCTCCACAAATGAAGAAGAAAAAGCAGGAAACTGATAACAAACACCCCTTGCTTGGACATGAACTTCAATCCCTATTGTTAAGGTCAAGAAAGAGCTACCTGCAATCAACTGTAGCAATTCCATCATCATCTGGAACACACTGATAATAGTTATGGTGAAATTTGCTATCCAAGGGGCACTGGAATCATGTCAAGGAGGAAAATGATGCAGAATGTTATCAACCATGTGTTATATGGAAGACACTTAACAGACTGACAACCGAAGTGTCTCGGTGCAGAGCATTTCTCAATAAATGGGGCTTCGTCAATGAAGATGGACTTTGTAAATGTCAACATTTTTTGGTATGGTGAAACCTACCAAAAGAATTGCATCACTGACGATCGTTGAAGAGCAAATAAGGCCACCAAGATTGGATATTTATTACTACAATCTGTACGATTGAAATTCTGTACATTTATTCACAATTTGATATCTTAATGTTCTGGACATGTAAAATAGCCTGAATAAAATAAATAAGAGAAGCAAATAAATAAAAATCCATGTGGTTTCTAATACCTGCTCCTCCTGTAAGGCATAAGTGGTACATCAATTTGTATAAAACAAAACAGCCTGAAATGCTTGTAGTCAAAGCTTATTTATAACACGTTTCCTGCACTTTTCACTTGCTATGGTAACAGAATATTGCATAGAAGCATTAAGAACAGAATTTGTATGATGCAGGCTGTGTTGTTTTTTGCTTACTCAGCATCCAGCAACAGAGCAGCTGCAGCAATGTCACTGTATTGAACAAAATGTTTACAAGTGGGAAGAATGGAAATGGGGCAAGACATCCTCCAGAGTTGACAGGCTCTAAATGGAAAAGGGGTTGTTGTATTCTCTGAACAAAAACATGAGAATTATAACAAAAACAGAGAAATGAACCTTCAAGTGTCAGATGTTCAAGTTGCAGGTCTAATCATAGTTAAACAATAATGCCAGACAGAAAATGTTAATATGTTGTCTAATACAAACTACTTTAACTTAAAAAATTTTAAAAGTTAAAAAAAAATATTTAACTTACTGATTGAAAGAAATTAGACATACATTAACACCAAACAAAGTAGTGGTAATTTACATTTGATAAGAAAAAACTGATAATGTATAGAACCAAAAATAAATGTACAACATGAACAGCATTAAGGAGGGCCCACACAAGCTCACAACCTAATTTCCCTGAAATTGGGTGACTGCCAGTGCCTGCATTAAGAGGCAACATATTTTTAATTTAATTTCGAAGCTTCTCACTTCCCTGTATCTGATTGTCCTATGGCCAGCCCTAGGGTCAACAACTCTATCTCACAGCCTTGTTGACTGCAAAGAGTGATAGCATATAAATATCTCCTCTTTCAAATTGCCTACAAAGTCACGTGAGGCCAATATTTGGGGTTAAAAGTACTTTCAGCACTTTGATGACATATATATCTGAATTGATTTGATTTGATTTATTATATCAGCCAATAGGTTCAAGTATAAGCTTAAAGCTAAGAACATAGGCAATACTTAGTTATATGAAATGAGCTTCTTTTCCTAAATAAAAATCAAAAAGTACAAAACAAATAAGAAGTGCTTTCGAACATGAAGGGAGGTCGCGATGGCCAAATGGTTAGACCATTCGCCTCCCACCAAGGCATCCGTGTTTGATTCCCGGCAGGGTCATCCCCAGATTTTTGTAAGTGGGAGTCATGCCGGACGATGTCGCTGGTCGGCTGGTTTTCTCAGAGATCTCCATTTCCCCCACCTTTTCATTCCAGCGCTGCTCCATACTCACCTCATGTCAAACCTCACCCGATCTAAAGACCTCAATGTTAAGCGCTGACCAAAACCTCTCACTGACTCGAACATGAAGGGTTTACTTTTTATAAAATTTAATTATGATTATTTTAACAATAAAATATGGAGAGTAGTAAGTGAAACTGTGTTGCAGTTGTACATTTCCATGTTGTAGAAACAAATACACTGGCTCGCGAAACCGCATGAAAGTTAACTTTAATATCTAGTACTATCATTTTGTGTGGAAAAAGTATCATGATTTAGAGGGACAAAATTTTGTCAATTGATAAAAATGGTAATTTGCAGTAATGATAAAGATATGAATGAAACGTGTGAAGTGGTACATGTTCATGCTGATGTGAGTCTGACTTGTGTGACCTTCACTACGAACAGCTGGCACAGGAGTGTCATGTACGTATCTCTTTCTGCTAAACAACACACTCTTCACCCATCTTAACTCTGTAATGTTACAATTATTTACATAATATTATTTATTTATTTTCAATGGTAATGTTCATATTTCTTTTCCAAATTGTTTTACAAAGTTATTTACGTTGGGAATTATTGTTTTGTGTAATATTTTGAATTTTTAGGGTTTCTTCACATTTTGTTGTTAGAGGTAGAGCTTCTAGAAGCTTCTTAATTTATACAGAAGGTTTTGGGAGTAATGGACTAAGTTGTAAGCCTTAATTTCCATTCCCACATTCGAGTAAGTACAATTTTTTGGTTTTATTTTGTGAGAATGGCTATAGCCAGGTCATGCGATGTAATGTTTGGACATGACAAGGAGGTGTGACTGCCAACATGTGGGAAAAGTTGAAAAGTGTTTCCCTGTTCCCACTTGTTTTAAATCAAGCAGATACCAAAGTGAAAACTAGGTAAGAATGTGAAAATGTGCTAATTTAGCATGCACTGGTAGTGCTGTGGTATTAACCTTCTTTCAGACATTCAACAAATACATTAATCTAGGTACACTTTTAGGGCATCAGGGGAAAGAATGTCCCTGCCATTGTAAATCTGTAGTAGCAAGCAATCATTGTGCAAACTTTTTAATAACTTAACAACCCCATCTCAGGTCATAAAATGTATTGTGAAAAGATGTTGCAAGAATGTGGTTTGTTTATAAACTTTTATCAACATCAGTAAAAACTTACTACATTTTAATCACTTCACATTCCCTTTCTTTTAATGTGCCCTAAAAATAACAGAGTTTTCTTCAAAAAGGTGCACACTTATTTCTCCCTCCTCCTTCACCTTCCTTGCACACACTTTCCCCATCTCTGGCTGCAATCATTAAATTGTGAATTTCTTCAAATCTCTTTTAGTAACAAGACTACTTGGAAAGATGAGTCTGTTTATTTGTATGTTTCGAGCTGTAATTTCAGCCATACTGTAATAACTTAGTTTTTTTTATTTAACTTCCCTTTCCAGATTATTTAGATGAACACTACATGCTTTACTTTCATACACATTACTTAGCTGAAAATTGGCAGATTAACTCACAGATGAAAACATTTTCAACTACAACACAAAGCTAATACATGGGCATGCAATCATATACTGCAAAAAATGGACACAAAAACAGCAGGACAGAAGAATGGTAGGTTGGATGACACAATTTATGTAGCAGAATTGCTGGCTACCTACTTTCTAGCACAGTTGAACCCAATACAAATTTAAGTTATAATAGTAATTTCAAATTAAGACATAACTTTTGCATATGATTCTAAGCAAACTTTTTAAGGAATTGCTTACACTAATTTTATAATTTAAAATATAATATTTGGCGTTCCAAATGATCTGCAGTTATGAAAAGAAAGTGGTAGTCTGCCCACAGATAACAAAGAGTTAAAAATATACTGAACTTCTTTGACACAAAACTGAATCAAAAATATAAGTCCTGAAACACATGAAAGCATGACTTATGTTAGTCTAGTCATCTACCATTATCATGAAATTTCTTCCTGACTGTGAATAATTATTTGGGATAAAATCAATATTTGGCAAGTAAAATTGGGAAATAAGTCATAGAATAAGATTTTATTTCAATGATTAACTAGACAAAATCATTTGAGCTTACTTAAACCTGGGCCTGAAGTATTTGCATTTAGTAATTACTTAGACAGTTAAGGGTATCACTTAGCTAATGCACAGCCAAGCCAGAGCATATAAGAACCACAGTGGAAGAACACCTCACAGCAAACAATATTACACACGCTTACCCTCTTGCAGGCCAAAAAGATGGCTGTAGCTCATAGATACACATTCAAAGATACTATACTCTACAAGACAGCTGCAAGAAACTTGTGATAGGTGGTGGATACATAATTTATTACACAAAACGACCAGTAAAATTTAAAGGGAAAGCTAAGCAGAAATTAAGATTTATCTACCTGGCATTAAAAAACTAGCAACCACGTAGTCTTGTGAAACCAAATACCTGAGCTGGCAGAGAAGTAATATTAAGTTTCGTGCCCGAAGAAAATATACTTACGTTACAAGAAATGAGCGAAATATGCAAGGGATTAAGATATGAAACAGGTTCCAAAGAAATATGTTAAATGCACAACAAAATAATTTTAAATACAATACAAGTGTAAAGACCCCCCGAGGACTGATACGTCCTATCATGTTATATACTCAACATGACCTGGGCTGAGGTCAGCAGACAGCATGCTCGTGTCACATGTCACACTGTAAAACTAGAATGCTAGAGTCTTCTTTGCAAAGGGTCACATATTTAAACAACTGAAATAAACTTTACCACTCTGGCATTTGAGATTGACTGATGCCTTTAGGACTGTACCAAAACAATAACAGAATTTTGTAGGATAATTCACAGGTACATTAATATCTTGTGAACAAACATGAGGAAGAAAGTATATGACACAAATAAAAGGAAAAGCAGCAGAACCCTGGAACTGTTTGTAAATGATGACACGTTACACTAGTGGTGCACTTCCCAAACACGTCGTAGCATAATTTGTTCACTATGTAGGTTTTTATAATTTTGGCTAGTTAATTAATGACTTAAAGAAAATTTAATTAAGTCATGAATTAGACAAAATTATAGATATTTATGTTTTAAAAAATTTAGGACACATAGTACAAACAATTTCCAACATTTCTATGTAGCAGTTTTGCGATATCTTCTCCCTTTCCAGATTTAAAAAAATTAAACTCGCAAAAACAACATTAATAGTTACCAGTGGCCTTAAGAACTTGGGTTAAAAACACTGCATACACTGTGCTAGCACTGCACGATGAATGGAAGGGAAGGTGGTTAGAAGCATCCTACACAGCATGTGGACCAATGTATTAAGCTTTGGGTTTAATGACAGAGGAGGTACAAGGAGGTACAATGACAAAATAATAGGATATCATATCTTGATTGTTTTCATACACCAATAATGAACAGAAATACTGCTGCTGTAGTATCAAGAATAAATCTTAAAACACTAATCCTGTCCAGGCAAAAAAAAAATGCAATTCATATGACTGAAAACTACAAAAGACAGGTGTCATTAAAGAATGAAAGAAGTGCATCACATTTCAATGCAATTTTGTGTAACATAAATGATTAATCTTTATCATCCATTAAGAATGAACCACAGAGCACGCACTCACAAACCAACACATGTACAGGCATGTATACAAAGAACACAGTAAAACAGAGGCAGGAGTATAATCTAATATGACAGAGAACTCAAACACATAACATTATTAAAAGTGACTTGTATGCTTACTTTCTTGCACATCTGCACATCTGCATCACCATGAACGTACGTTCGGCAAACAATTACGCCAGATAAAATCATCTTGCTTCCATCTTCAAGGACAAAGCTGACATCCTTCCCATCATTAAATTCCTGCAGAAACACATAAAGCCCCCACAAAAATCCTTCAAAAACTTTTAAATTCACCAATACCAATCTTTAAGATAAACATAAAACTTTTACAATGTCATGAAGAAAGCTCTAAACCCATTCAGCAATATTATATCAATACTATGCTTAGCTTACCAAATTGAAATATTTCATTTTTTCACTTATTTGAAATTATAAGGAGAAGTAACATCAGATTTATTATTAGGTATTACAGAAATTCAATTTAACTTTACAGGACAGACTACAAGCAGTTAAGTAGATTTAATTTTTATCAGCACCTGCATTGTAGCATAAGGGTAAATTGAATTCCTGCTGCAATCACAAATTTTATACTTTTTTTTCCTCTCTCAGAGTTGAAAAAAGAAGCCAATATGACAAATGAAGCAGAGCGTTAAGCACTTCCCACAATCTAACATTGAAAGAGTATCTCAGAAAATATGTACATCTTGGCATTAACTGTTGTAAGTTCTGTAAGTGTGAGTGGGTAAGTGAGGGTTGGATTTTGTGGAATGTTTGACAGCAACGTCATGAGCATACACAGAAAGTTAAAAAATCACATGTGATAAATCACTTCACAAGAAGATAGAACATTTGCAAAAAAAAAAAAAAAAAAAAAAAAAGAAGAAAAAAAAAAAAAAAAAAAAAAAAAAAAAAAAAAAAAAAAAAAAAAAAAAAAAAAAAAAAAAAAAAAAAAAAAAAAAAAAAAAAAAAAAAAAAAAAAAGGGAGGGAAACAAAACAAACAAAGAAGGTTATTAAAAACACCACAGAAATGAGTGTAAAGTACATACAAAACTTGTGCCATGGTACAACAGAAAATGACACATTACAATCCAAAACAACACATTGCTAGACAGATGAATATCCAACATAGTAAAAATAACCATCCTATGCAAGAATGGGAGGATGCTGCACACATACATACTTACCTCACATACAATTAGCCGAAGGTTGTCACTCATGTTTAAAGTGGGATAGGTCTGATCACATCTGCGAAAAAAAAAATGTGGCCCCAGAAAAATTACTTCTACCATGTAGGTCAACAGAAGACTATGAATACTTTTTAAACGTGTGTCAGTGATGGCACAAAGTTTCTTGGTTAGAGAAAAATGTCATTCCCACCATCAAGCCCCTAGGGCTAATCAAAGGGTAGCCAACCACATATCACGTGCAGGAATGCAAAGTGTAATATTGTATGCCTATTTTACTGCTGTATTTGCTGCCTAGCTACCAAGAATGAATACCTGCATGTCCTAACACCCATAGCAATAAAAACCAACGACCATTCCTCTCTGTGTCCAACAGCTTTCCACAGGCAAAAGAGAATGAACAGAGGAGGCATATTTGATAGATGGGTACTCATCGTGTCAAAACACACTAGGCACTTGTGCTAGAACGTCCTACCAATACAACACAATTTTTTATAACCAGCACACAGATCTACAGTGAAAATAATACCTGAGGACGTACAGAGAACAAATACCTATGTGCACCAGTGACAAAGACACGTCCAGTAAAAGTGTATAATTTTTAACCATTAGTGTAAAAACAAAACCTCGGTAACAGAAAAAACCAGATCATACAAATGTTTTGATAAATAAATGAAAAGTTGGTTTCATACAGTTAACCAGCCTAAGACACCCCTGAACAAGCTAGGTCAACCATAGCATGGCAGTAGAATTACACTCAGAGATAAACTATAGAGATCTTGAGCATGGGCAAAATAGACACAAACATGTGATTCTGCATTGTAAAACGTAACTTGATGTGGATGTGCAAAGCTATTAAAATAAAAATACGATGGAAACCTCAGCTCATACACCAGGAGGAGTTGCTCATGCAGAAAACCAAGTGGTGGTTCACTAGTTTCAGCCCAGAGACAGACGACTGTACTTGTGTCAAAATCTCTAACAGCAATGCAGATGCCAGCATGGTGAACATAATCCAGCATCTTGAGAAAAAATGAGAGAACTTGAGTTCATTGGTCTCCCAACATCCAATTTTTATGGACAAGTATCTTATACAAACTGAGAAGTTTCTCTCTACTCCTAGATTCTGAACACTCACAAAATTAAAAAAAAGTTAATATCATGGAGCACCGAGTTTTCATGTGTTTGACATTATAACCGAAGGAAAGTTTCCAAATGAAAACTGAGCCCAATAATTTGATACCATCAGAAAAACCAACACAGCACATGGCTGAACTATCTTAGAAAATGAAAAAAGACTAAGCTTTCTACAAAAATTAACCCCCCTGCATTTAACTCATATGAAGTAAACACTAAAACTCCAATCAAGTAACAAATGCTCTATGATGTAATATCATATGATGTTCTGGGTATTTCCATAGTAAAGTAAAGAACAAGAAGGTGTTTCTCCACAAATACATTCTGAGTAGCAGCCTCCAAGCAGACATGGTGGTCAACACAGTGACGATCATTAAACCACAGTGAAGAAGCAACAAAATATGTCAGGATTCTAGGCAGTACATGAACCACGCATTCATTGTGCACTACAAGATATATGCAGACAGAGCTGGTAAGAGAAGGTCAATAACTTGATGCATCATCATAATTATTTCCTGGTTTTAAAATAGGAAGAAGAGTCATAGGACACTTCTGAGAAGACAGGATACAAGACTTACAAATGAGGTTAAAAAACCAGAAATTGTTTCCCTTCAATTGGCAGACCTTGCAATATTGTTTAGTGTATAATTGTAGACCCAACAAAAAATTTGCAGCTAGTCAGTGGCCAATCAAACTCAAGGAGCGAAAACAGCTAGTTGTCTACTGCAATTTTCATCATCATAATTTAATTTTTTATTTGTACCAGATATTTATTTTCTTATTTTAGACACAAAATGTGACTAAATTTGGCTCTTATGAAAATTTTTTATCTCTCATAGTTTTCGCGTAATGGTTTGTTAAAGTCATATTTTGCACGTTTCCATTTTAACGACTACACTAAAATCAACTGATATACCAAACTCAAAAAAAATCACAGTGGATAAAGTCATTGTAGGCTACAATGACATGCTCATAAAATTAAAGAATAAAAATTGTTTGTATTTTTTAAAAAAATATTGAATTTTTCTAATTTTTACTTTTAGTTTCAGCATTTTTTAAAAATTCAAATAATTTTTATTCTTTAAATTTATGAGCATGTCATTGTAGCCTGCAATGTCTTTATCCACTGTGATTTTTTTGAGTTTGGTATATCAGTTGGTTTTAGTGTAGTCCTTAAAACGGAAACATGCAAAATATGACTTTAACAAGCTATTACACAAAAACTATGAGAGATAAAAAAATTTCATAGGAGCCAAATTTAGTCACATTTTGTGTCTAAAATAAGAAAAAAATATCTGGTACTAATAAAAAATTAAAAAATGGTGATGAAAATTGTGGTAGACCAGGCCCTAAAGGCTCGGCATCAGTTGCCATGTTGAATTATTTTATTTTTCGCTCCTACAAAATTCTGAGGAGAAAAATGTGAAATTTGCTATTATATTATAAAATCTATTTACCTTGCGCTACAATAAAAGCATTGCAGTAGAACTTTTAACGTATGTTTAAGCCACAATAAGTTGAGCAATTTTTTATATTTGTAGATTGCTCAACTGATTTCAGCTTAGATATACATTAAAAGTTCAACTGTGATGCTTTTAATACATACATTCAGCAATTATACCAGGATTGTGTGTGTTTAGCTGTTAAGTACCCAATATAACTGCATGAATTTAAATGATTGGATACTTTCTCTATAAAAATTTAACCTCTATTGCTGATAAAATTTGTTCAGGCTGTGCTGGCAATGAAGCTATAAATCTCATTATTTAAAAATAATGACTAACCAATCTACTGAGAGGAAATAAATATGTGGAATGCATATTTTTTTTCTCTAAAAATAAGATATTTGACATTTCAGTCTTAATTTTTAATTTAAAAAATTGAAATTTGCAGGCAAATAGTGTAAAAATTGAGAAGTGTTGCCTATTAGGCGACACAAGAAACAAATGGCAATCAATCAAAAGAGTGCAAAACCCTTGAAGATCAGTTATAAAAATAAATGATGGTGCCAAATGCAAACACCTCCATAATTTAAAAATATAGTAGCCTATATTATTATAAACAAATACTAGTGGAAACTAAATACAAGTAGAGGTAACCAAGGTAACCAAATGATGTTACAAACAAAATGGTGGGTTGAGAATTGTAGTGTAGTACTGTGTAGTTAGTACAGAGTAGTGTAAGGTTAAGCTCTTTAGGTTGCAGAGGTTGGCAACGAGAGTTGTGATGATGGCAGACGAGCAAGAAACATAACATTGGCGATGAGGTGGTTTTTAGTTTCAATTAAGGAAGGAATTAGGGTTGCGATGGCGTCGTACAGTCGGATGGACGAGTTTGATGAACATTCTGAGGATATTGTTTCATATTTGATGCGCTTACAGCTTTACTTTGATGCAAATTCCGTGCTGGAGAATAAACAGGTTGCTATGTTGTTGTCTGTCATTGGCAAGCGTACATTTGGGGTGGTACGGGATTTAGTGGCGCCAGCACAGCCTGGCAGCAAAACTTTTGCTGAGTTAGAGGCAATTCTGAAAGGCCATTTTAGTCCAAAGACTGTAGTGATAGCAGAACGGCTAACATTCCATGGGCAAGAAAAAAAAATAATGAGTCTATAGCCGAATATTTAGTCGCCATCAAGCATTTGGCGGCAACCTATAATTTCGGAAGCTTTGCGAGACTGTCTCGTCAGTGGCTTGAGGAGCATACGTACCCAGCAGAAGCTCATCAAGGCGGAGTATACGTTGGAGGAGGCGTATGCTTTGGCATCGACGATGGAACAAGCCGAGAAACAACGGAAGCTGTTCCAGGTAACTTAGCAGGCCACCGCGACCGAAGAGGAAGCGTGTAAAGTGAGGGTGTGGAATAAGTCGGCACAGATGAGCAGTTTGTCAGGAAGCCAAGGAAACCAACGAGACTGTTTTCGGTGTAGTAGTATGGCACACTTGGCAGCAACATGCCCATATTCTCAGTACAAGTGTAACAAATGCACTAAGGTAGGACATTTAGCCAGGAAATGTCGTTCGCAGAAGCAGGTGCCAGTGTATGGTTTAGTGGAACAGCAGGTAGAGGGCGGTAGTAGGGATGATAAGGGGATCAGTGTGCATGACTTGTTTACAGTGCAGGGGCAGCAGAAGTCGACAGGATACCGGACTGCGGTCAAAGTGGTGGGTGTTCCGTTGGAGATGCAAGTAGACACGGGATCAGCAGTGACACTTGTATCCAATCACACCTTTCAAGAAAATTGGCCACAACTTCCATTACGTAAGGCGGACGTCAAACTACGGACATATGCGGGGGAGGAGTTACCAGTGAAGGGGAGCGTGGATGTGGAGGTTTGTAATGGGGATCAGAAAAAGTACTTGCCCCTAATGGTTGTTGACTCTGTTCAACAGCGGTTACCTTCCTTGTGGGGAAGAGACTGGCTGCAACATTTTAAATTAGATTGGAACAGTATCTGTGTGGTGGTAAATGACCAAGAGCAGTCTGAAGAAACTCACGATGAGGTAATTTGGGAAAGGGTGCTGAAAGGTCTTCTTGTTAGGTATGCAGACATTTTTAATGATACACTTGGGGAGATCAAACATTTTCAAGCAAACTTCATGCTCAAGGAAGGGGCTCCACCAGTATTCCTGAAGGTGAGGACAGTACTGTATGCACTAAAAGAGAAAGTAGAAAAGGAGTTGGGAGTACCTGGAAGAGCAAAAAATACTGGGAAAAGTGTCCTACAATAGCTGGGCAAGCCCGTTGGTGGTCGTACCAAAGGCTAGTGGAGAGATAAGATTATGTGCAGATTTTAAGCTTACAGTGAATCCTCGAGTGTAGCTGGCACGTCAGCCCCTGTCATGTATTGAAGACATATTTGCATGCTTGGCCAATGGGGTGGTTTTTTGTGTATTGGATTTGTCGAATGCCTATCAACAGTTGGTGGTGGGAAAAGAATCCCAAGAGTTGGTAACAGTGAATACTCACAGAAGACTGTATCGTTATAGAAGAATACCATTTGGTTTATCAAGTGCACTGGGAATTTTCCAAGTAGTTATTGAGCAGATTTTGTAAGGGATCCCAAGAGTTGTTGTGTACTTGGATGATATTCTGGTGACAGAAAGTTCAATGGAGGACTGTGCGCAAACATTGGAAAGGGTGTTGCAAAGGCTGAAAAAGTATGGCGTTAGAGCAAAAAAAGAGAAGTGCCATTTCCTAGAGAAAGAAGTGAAATTCCTAGGGTACATCATCAGTGGCAAATGCATCAGACCAGCAAAGGACTTGCTAGAGGCAATAAAGAAGGCCCCTGGCACCCACTTCAGTATCACAGTTGAAGGCATACTTGGGGCTGTTAAACTTTTATACAAGATTTGTGCCATGCATGGCTGCTAGATTGAAGCCGTTGTACAATTTACTGGCTCAAGGAGCATCATGGGACTGAAACATACACTGTCAGAAACTATTTGAGGACAGCAAAGTGTGGAGCCTTCAAGCACCAGTGCTGATACCTTTTGACCCACAAAACCAGGTAGTGGTGTCTAGTGATGCCTCCCAATATGGGATAGGGGCAGTGCTGTCACACATGATGCCTGATAACACAGAGCGACCAATAAGTTTTGCTTCAAGGACACTTTCCAAAGCAGAGCAGGGCTACTGTCAACTGCAGAAAGAGGCTTTAAGTATTGTTTTAGTTATACAAAAGTTTCATGAATATCTGTACGGTAGACATTTTACCCTGTTCACAGATCACCGTCCACTTACCACTATCTTTGGAGAAAAGAAGGCAGTTTCAGCTTTAGCATCGGCTCATTTATAGCATTGGGCATTGCTGTTATCAGGGTACGACTACACCATCGAGTACAGAAAAGGTCAGCAAATGGGGAATGCCGATGCTTTGTCTCGATTACCACTACCAGAGATCCCTAGAACATCCAGTTTTTCAAATGCAACCTGTTCAGAACCTGCCAATCCAGGCCACCGAAATTGCAAGAGAAACTGACCAAGACAAGGTGCTGAAAGCCATGAAGGGATACACAATGTGTGGTTGGCCTCAGTTTGTCAGTGATCCTAGCTTTAAGCCTTATGCCTGTACGAAAGATTAATTGGCAGTGGAAGGGAATTGTTTGATGTGGGCAGACAGAGTGGTTAATCCCCCAGTATTGCGGTCAGTGGTGTTTCAGATGCTACACGAGGGTCATCCTGGAATCGTACGAATGAAAATGTTAAGTAGAAGTTATGTTTTGTGGCCAGGGCTAGACAAGGAGGTAGAGGAAACAGTGAAGCAGTGTACGCCGTGTCAACTCTCAGCTCATAGTACAGCAAGAGGTTTCGGGGTATCGTGGCCAGAAATGTCTCGAGTAGGGGTAAGAGTGCATATTGATTTTGCAGAGAAAGAGGGCACTAAGATTCTGCTTCTGGTTGAGGCATACTCCATGTGGGTGGAGGTATGGCCCATGCACAGCACAACAGCAGAAAAAACTACGGAGAAGCTACGCACAAAATTTGCGGCATATGGGCTGCCAGAAATGATTGTGGTGGATAACAGGCCTCAGTTACGATCAGATGAATTTGCATGGTTCTGTGAAGCGAATGGTATAACCTTAAGGCTGACTCCCCCTTTTCGTCCCCAATCCAATGGAGCAGCAGAAAGAGCAGTCCAGACAGTCAAAATGCACTCCTGAAGCAGAAAATTGAATGCAGTCAACAGACAGGTACACAATCTCTACAGCATACAATAGACAAATGGTTATTTGCATACAGAAACATGCCTCACACAGTAACAGGGAAAACGCCTGCAGAAATGATCTTAAAGAGAAAGCAGCGCCCCAAACTGCAGTTGGTGAAGCCGGATTTACAAGAGTATTAGGATGTAAAGTCAAGGATGGTAAGAAAGACCCCATTCTCAGTAGGCAATCCAGTGTTAGTGAAGTGCGTCAGAGGTGAAGTGGCTCGGTGGCAGCCAAGCTACATCACGGAGGTAGTAAGTCCAGTAACATTTAGGGTGAAGGTAGGGGGCATGGTGAGATTTTGTCACAAAGATCACTTACGGGCAAGATATTTGGAAGAGGGAACACTAGTATGTGCGCAAGCTGTAGCTCCCAGTCACAAAGCCAGTTGTGAAGTGAGGAAGGAGACAGTCTCAAGAACACCAGCAATAGAAGAGACAAGGACGGCTTGAGAAGGATAGGGTACAGGTTACATCACCAGAGGAGTCAGTCTCAGCAGAAGACATGGAAGAAGGATTCAAAGGGTTTGAGGTGGAAAAGGCAGAAGCAGTGGGGCAGGGACCTATTTGCCGTAGTGGAAGGCTCAGGCATCCATCAGCTAGGTAGGAATGGTAGTAAGAACGGAGGCACCAAGAAATCTACGAGGAAGCTGTAAATAAAGGAGGAAGAAGTGTAGTGTAGTACTGTGTAGTTTAGTACAGAGTGGTGCAGAGTAGTGTAAGGTTAAGCTCTTTAGGTTGCAGAGGTTGGCAACGAGAGTTGTAATGATAGCGGACGAGCAAGAACCATAACAAGCATAAAATAGTAAATATACGTATGTACACATTTTTTAAAATTTAAATGTAACTTTCTTAGCTAAACATTTTAGGTGTGGCAAGCATACAAGGTGCATCAAATGTTGTGATTCCAGTTTTGTTTCTTCATGGGATGCCCATAAAACAATAGCAAGCAAATCATAACACAGCACTATTGTTTAACCCCCTTCCCCCCACCGACGTTAATTGGTCAAACCAACACATCAGTTGAAGCTTGGTTACAGGCACGTCGATACATCTGCCAAAATGAACTGTATGACCAAATGTGAGCTTCACTGCATCATTCAAATTTTACAGGTAGAATGGCACAATGCAGCAGAAATTCATCACAAAATGGGCCGGCAGCAACTTTCTTTGCAGAGGGTATTGGAAAGCTGGTGTACCGGTATGACAAATATCTCAATTTGCATGGTGATTATGTTGAAAAGTAGCTGAAAGGTGGAAGTATATTTTGACAGTAAAAGCATTTTACAAATTATTCCCCTTTTTTACAGCACATCTCATATTGAAAAAAAATAACCCTTGTATTAGCTTAAGTTCCAATCTATTCTTTTTTTTAAACACATTTTAATACTTCACGTGCTGTGTTTTTATGCTGGTAACTGAGGCAATTAGTATACAATGTACCTATAATTTTAAATTAACAGTTTTCTTAGGTAAGAGGCACAGAAAATCTTAATAATATTTCATGCCACCTGCACATACTAAATATCATAGACTGGAATTAACACACAGTCAAACAGCTGTCAAGGATCTTTGTAAGTACTTTGAATAGTAGTCAGTTGGAACAAACATATAAATGTTAATAATGTTTAGATTTATTTATACTGTACACTTCTCTCTCAGTGGGAAACCAATTTGTCACATTTGTATGCATCATGCAGTTGACACTAGTTTTGCATGTAAAACAAATACATTAGAAATATTCACATACAGTTATAGTTTTAAAAAAATAAGAACTTTCTGATCTCTGTGCCTTACCAGTTGAACATATCAAAGCATACACAAATTTAACTCATTCATGTCAAAAACTTGGTGATATGAGTTGCGTGCATGGAAGTAGAGTTATCCGCAAAGAAAACTGATTGTTAGCAGTAGCATACATTACAAACATGAATTTATTATTTGCGTGAAATTAGTTCAGTTCATCACAAAATTTAAAAACAAACACTTCTCTTTTACCAATTAGTCCATTGTACCACAAGAAATGTTTTAACAAGTTACGGTAAACAGTACTTTAACATATACTGAAAAATCACTAGCAAAGTTCTATCCTAACAGTAGTAGTTACTAAACTATGAATGCCTAACTCATGAAATAGAGAATAAAGTAACTGTTCATTATTATAATTTGTTAGCTAACATACATACAGTACTTATGAAAAACCTTTAAATCTGTTATCAAGAAATAACAGGCTCATCATAATACAGATCAGCACCATAGTAGGTTCAACAAAGATGTGTGTATGACATTTTCCAAAATAAAAAGCACTGTACTTAAAAATAAAATCAAATAACTATGCTTTCTTTCAAATCACAAAATACCGGTATTATAGGAACTCAATAACATGACAAAATCAACCATGCCCCTGACAAATGACAACCATTACTGATGAAGCCACCTTCAATAAATGATATTTACACAAATATATGGATAGAGAGAAAAATCAAAAGTATTGGAATTATGCAACACTTGTACATATTATATATATATATATATATATATATATATATATATATATATATATATATATATATATATATATATATATATATATATATGCACACACACACATGGGATTAAAATAATTTACTAATTAAATTATTTAAAACATACCTCTTTGAGCATAATATCCACCATGAGTATCTGCTTATCATTATCTGCTGAATCATTATCTTCCAAAACAGACACCAAATGTTTCTTTTGCTTCCTCAGTACTTCTGAAACTAAGTCATTGTCCTTCACAATACCTGCTTTAGGGAATGTGAATCCAGCATTATTAATCACCTTTTCCATTCTCTGCAACATCGGCTACAAACAAAAAGAAGTTATTATTTTTAATTAAGAAAAAAAGAACATTTACAGGTACTTACATCAACTTAGAAAATACTTAGATTGAAATCACAAACTGAGTACTACGATTTTCAATATGTATGGAAGAGAAGAAAGGCAAAAAAATTATTTTTCAAAACACTACATTCATTTTTGCTGTTTATTAATAATGCCATTGCTGGTATAACTAGGGCTGTAAGGGTTGCAGAGTAAACTGATAACTAAAAACAGCCCCTGTTTTCTAAAGTACAAAATACTCCACATATTGTTGCTGCATTCCAAATACATCCAGGGGCGTCATTTGGGCCTACAGGGGGGCGCAAATGCCCCCCCCCCCTGGATTTGGAATTTTTCTGTATAAATATATTTTTTGTATCTTTAAATGTAAATAATGTTAACTTAAGGACTTAAAACTGAAGTTTTATTATTAAAGTATATAATTTATACATGCTTAATTAATAAAAAAGATGCAACAAGGTCACTGTCGTCAGAAAACAAAATCTTGCCCCCCCCCCCTGGAAAAACCTGAAATGACGCCCCTGAATACATCAGAATGAAAATGGCAGCATATGAAGATGCACACACAAATACTTCTTGCTGAGGGAACTAAAGACATAACATAAAAGTTTATCAGTTGACAAGAGTTGTGTATGCATGTTGTAATAATTTATAAATTTTATTCATCATTTATATCATGCAATTAGTTCATTGAATAAAATATCATATAGAAATATAATTCTTTGTTGACATCTTTTCAAGGCACACAAATAAATGAACAGTACGCCACTGAAATACACAATCCAAACTACAATAACATCTTGCTTTAATCTCCAGACCTACATTGTCTGTAAAAGGAAAGTCTTCACCAATCTTGCCCAAATAACAGTACTCCCGGTCAATGATGGTTCTACAAGGTTCTGGTAACTTAAGATGGCATCGTACATAATTCAACGCTAAAAGCATTAATCTATAACAGCATGTTTCTTAAAGCCAATTTGCGAAAATTAAACAATAGCAATCCTAGACCATACTTTTAGCCAACGGTTTATACACAATTATTTCCAGTGTTATGAACTACTGAGGCACAATCTCTGACGCCGGAACCTCGTGCATTTAACTGTGGTGCGAGAAATCACGCGTAACGAATTAGTATTTCTGGATAAATATTTACTCATAAAGTAGGCAAGTAACTTTATCTAGGATTTTATCCATATTGGCTTCGAGAAAAGCGTAGAAATCCATAGATGTTTTCAGCGTTCATTTGTCTACCATGCACTCTTATGATGAATAGCACTACTAAGAAAATCAGATTAGTAAAGTTGAGGTCTCTCCTGCAACCAGTTCACATTTGTATCCATTTGGAGACGTGTGGTCTGGTGCGATCACATTGTGGTGCTAGCTATGTCGACAAAGGCCACTAGTAGTGCTGGTATCTATCGCCTTGCCACTTCTCCTGAGAACCATTAATTGGCATACACAACTTAAATTCGAGAGCGTAAAACTGCTTCTTTAATACACATACATGCACATTCTTCGGCATTAGGCTTACTTTTAATTAAATGTACATAATTAAGATGGTTAAATATCAAGGAATGTACCTATTCTAAGAGTTGCCATGATGCAAGTTGTTTATGTTTAACTTAGGTGTACAGACATTATCTGTAAATGAACATAACCCTTACAAATGACAATAGTAAATCAAGTACAAGGAGACACATGCATGAAGTGGTGGTGACAAAAATATTACGTAATTGGCAGTTTATAATTCGTGACAGACATAAAACACAAGGAGCAGCAGAGCCCTGAAGTAGTCTGTATCAATGGTTAGCTACAGAGACTGCACACATCATTAACACATCCCCACACTTAGCACTTAAGATAAAACACTGCTTGACCACTGTGCTGCACTGCACATGTGCGCATGCGCACACACACACATGCTGCCATAGAAAACATATGGCCATAGATTGAACACACACAGGCAATACATGCACTCAGCACTTGGATAAATGTGAGCAGTTAGCCAAAGTCAACCCGATTGTGCCCGAATGGTTCCGAGTGATTTTGTTACGATGTTTCTTATTGGCCCTTGAATCTTGGGCTGGGGAAATGGAATTCCTGAGTCTCTGAGTGTCCCGCCCACTTGCGTTTGTTGTCTTTAATTACTCCCTCGTTGGTTGGTGCGAGTGCAGAGCAGTTTTCCATGATCTGTGCTGCGTCGGTGCAGACATTTGATGCTCATATTTAATCAGCACCCTGGCACAGTTAGATCCTTTGGTAATAGTGATATTCACACCATTACTGCTGTCCACCTCTCCAGACTGACAACTCCCTGACAAAGGCTAAAGTAACATATGGGGATGCAGCAGTGATGCTAAGAGAGGTGAAAAGAGAAACACCCATAGACCGAAGAGAAGCAAAGCCAAACAGTATAAAAACCTTGCACCGAGACACTCTTATCCCACTAGGTGTTCATGCACCAAAAATTAACCCAGTGAAATTGAGTGAAATCATTAAAATATTAGTTTTCTGTACCTAAAAGGGATTTTTTAACTGTACCATTTTAATGGGTGTATGCCATCGCAAACAGATGTTGCCAAGTTGCAGAAATCCCTGCAGGCAGTCTGCTGGAGTTCCTCAGTCTGTACCCATGCCTGAAGATAGGAACAGAAATCAGTTCCCGAAATTTCACATCTGGTGTCACTGAAGAAGTCTGCTACTTTTCATGTGTATTTTTTGTTGTGTCGTATGTAATCACATCCTTTAATGTCTCACGTCATTTGCACTGTCATCGTTGTCCTCGTCCTTTTTGTAGCATTTTTTTTTGCTGTTTTATTGTTCTTATAGATTTTGTCATATTTCTGGATGTAACAACTATTTGTTATGTAAATTATGGTAGTGACAGCCTCATATGTAAAATGTACATACTTGGGTAGGGATAGTAATTCCCACTGCTGGAGACAACTTGATTCTGAGACATTTGCTGGCAAAGCATCATATGTTGTAATTTGACAATGTTGTGGCAAGATGGCGGACATGAAAGTTGCTTATTGAAATGAGTTGAATTATTTCAATGGTCCTCCAGGTTTCTTGTTTTGAACATGGTCAATGCCGGTCCGGATTTAAGAACTTTTACTACGGCATTACCACTTTTTACTTTCTTTGTTTAACTTGTTTCGTCGGTGAAATGAAGTGATCAAGAAACGTCATGCGCGCCACATAGATGTAATCGCAACTCGCATTGTCGGTCGGTGTGAATCTTGCGATTATTGTTGTCAGACGTAAAGTTATTTGATTCAACTGGATGTGTAGTGATGCAAACTAAGTCCTGTTTGCGCCAATTATCATTTCTGGAAGGTGGAATTCTCGTAAAAAGTATTGATATATTGTTGATATGCTTTACCAAGTGCAATTTAGAATGTTAGCTTCAGATCTCTGTACTTATATAAACATGTCAAATGATCATGCGTTGAAAACAAAGGCAAAATCATACCAAAGGCAGTTAAACTTAATTTTGAAAAGCAGGAAAAAGGTGTTAGCAAACACAGAAGACAAAGAAAAACTTGCATTCTTTCACTCAATGTGCAAAGAACTTCCCAAACTCAAGGAAAGGTTTGAAGATGATATGTCAAACTTTAAGTGCTTGTTAGCAAAAACAAAACATCACCAGAAAACTGTGCTGACTTTTGGGGCAAATTCAATTCAACGTTTTTGAAATTGACTCCATGAAAGACAGGCTAGAAATTAATTTGGATACTGGCACTGCGAAATTGAATGTATCAGTCAAGCGGTCATGCTTAAGTAGCAAAAAAATCTCTTCATTCAGAGATATCATCAACCCTGAAGTATTGCTTCACAACATCTAGATGCAATTTTCGATGCACCTTCAGTGAATACTTATTCTGTTCAGTCAGTGAAAAAATTTTAATAATATAGTTACTGAAAACATAGGTGCACTAAAGATTCTTGGCTTACCAACGGACCACTGGAATGCAATACTTTTACATTTATTGGTGTGTAAATTTGACAACTTGAGGAAGCAGTGGGAGCTCTCCTCATCACACGAGTAAATAAATGCCTTTGTATCCAAAATTTATGTCATTTTTAGAGAGGCAGTCACAAGTATCGGAAGATGGGAAAGTTAGGGTAACATCCTCGGGAAGGAATACTGCAAGGCCAATGAGGGCAGCAGGCAACTCAAGAATTGTTCTAAGTACTTTGAAACCTGAGGGTTATCTATGGCTGTACACACTGCAAAGATAAACATTGCAAATTGTGAATCCTTTTCTCTCTTGTCAAGGAAACAAAGGTTGCAGCGCATGAAAGAGTCAATATGTAATAACTACTTAAGAAGAGGACAATCCATAAAAGAGTGCAATTTGTAATTTACCTGTCATCCTTGTAAAAGGTGTCATCACACATGTTATTTAGTTTACATCACACACTTTTGCACTTTACATCCCAACTGATAAATGACTCCCAGGATTACGATCTCTCCACATTGCAAGGCAATGATCCCTCCACTCCACAAGGTACTGATCACCCTACATAAAAAGCAGTACATTGCACAGGAACCCAAATCAAGTCATCTACTTTTCTCGTATCAACTGCAGCGGTGAAGGTGTTGACACTGCAAGACTGCCACATACTGTAAGAGCTCTCATAGATTCAGGGTCACAGGCATTGTTCATCACTCAAGCATGTGTTCAAAGAATGAAGTTACCCTGTGTTCATTGAAATTCGCCACTGACAGTTTTAGATGAAACTCCCCTTCCATCAGCAAGGTAGTCCCACAAGGGATTTCAGAGAAAATAATTAAGGTTTGTGACATTTGTGTTGTCACGATTAAGTTTCGTTAAGAAAGGTATTTAATATCAATATTGTATTTAAATTTTGAAACAAGGTTGAAATTTGTATAGGGTTGCAAAATGAGTGTTTTGGTGGTCAGCGAAGCTGGTCAGGTGTGGTCAGGCAGAAAAATACTGCGGACACGTGGAAGAAGACGACGAGCTGGCGAACTATTTTCCTTGGCGGAGGGATTTGCCATGTGTAAAGCGTGGTGTGTGAGTGCTCGGACAGCCGAGGCACAACCCGGGCAAATGACTGTTAGCATGTTGAAGAGGGCCGTCATGCTGAGAGGCGACGTGTGGCTCTACAATTGCACTGCATGAATAAATGGCAAAAGCGGGGCAAGCTCAGCTAGTGTACAGCTGACTTAATGGTTTGAGTGAAAGCCGGCTAGTGTACATAGTGTTTTCAAAATGCCTGTATTGTTCATTCTTTTTAAGCACGACATAACGTGGATGGCGAGGCTGTGAACTTTGACTGACTCCTGAGGGAAAAAAGGGAAGACGTCGTTGTGACCCACGTCCAGGAGGTGCCCTGTCAAGCAGAATGTAGACGGTGTTGTGCCCACTAACATGATCTGCAGATCCAACTGCAAGGAGTAGCAGTGGGCGAGGTACGCGACAATCAGAACTGGAAATCTAACCATGGGAGGGGTAGCAGAAAAATATGTAAGTACTTTCGTCACCCAATATTCAGGTGCCCCATTTTGATTGAGGGTGAGCTGCGTGGTGAAATCGTAGTTAAGTCGGACAATCCCGCTTGTTTATAAAAAATAAAATAAAAACTTGACATGACCACCGGACTAATACAGTAAAGGCCTTGAAGATATAGTAATGACTGTAAAATGAGACTATGGTTAATTGCTAGTATAAGCTTAGTTTTGTAGAGATCTCTTATTGGGTGTCATGTATGTAAAATGGTTAAATATTGGCTAGTGTAATGCATGACGTACTCTGATTAGTTTGTTTTTGTGTAATTGTAGAGGTATTCTGGAGCTTCTGTCCATTGGCCAAATTCATGGTCCTGGTGGTTAAATACTAGAGTCACCCTTTGAAAAATTTAAGTTTGATAGTTTCTTTAGTGGGCGTCGTGGCTAGCGACTGTTACGTTTTGCCGACCCATGTCCGCCGTGAGGGGCTGGCAAGGAGCAACCCCTCATCACAGTTCGCATTTAACACAGTGCGAGGAGCCGCATCATTACAGGTTGAAGCTGTAGTGCTGTCACAGATAGCAAAATCTGTTCCTCAAGTACCAATCATAATGCAGAGATGGCCTCACTTAGATAACTTAGTACTTGCTGATCCAAATGTCGACAAACCACAAGAAGCTGATACGTTTTTAGGCGCTGAAGTTTTTTCTGAAGTTATGCGGGAGGACAAAATTCATGGAGCACCCGGAGACCCTTTTGCCACTAATACTTCTTTGAGGTGGTTACTAATGGAGAAGGTTAACCAAAAGCAAAAGTGTGGCGAAGCACTTAAAACCTTTTTTGTTTACTCTGCTGTAGAACTAGAGGAACAGTTAGTGAAGAGATTTTGGGATGCGGAGGAAGTAACAAATTCTGTTACACTCAAAAGCAAAGAAGAAGATGGAAGATAATGTGGCACATCCTTTCATGAGTGAATGCCCAAACTTAGGAGACTCCTAGTCTGAGGCATCTCCTCGATTCATGTTGCTCGAGCGTAAGATTGCTCAAAACCCTAATTTCAGGATGCAGTATCACTAATTGTTACAGGAGTATCTTGATCAAGGCCATACAGAATTGCTAGGAAATCTTCCAATTGGCGGGGGGGGGGGAGTTTTCAGATGGTTATTTTGTCCCACACCAATGTATCATCTGCCCTGATAGTGTCAGTAACAAACTGAGAGTGGTGTTTGATGCATCATCCCAAACTTCCAAAGAGCTGTCCCTTAATGATCATCTATTGGTTGGCCCAAAGCTTCTTCCAGACCTTGTAACCATTCTACTTCACTTTCATATTCATTTGGTGGCGCTTACTAAGAGTGGTGTTCGATGCATCAGCCCAGACTTCCAAAGAGCTGTCCCCTAACGATCATCTATTGGTTGGCCCTAAGCTTCTTCCAGAACTTGTAACCGTTCTACTTCACTTTCGTATTCATTTGGTGGCACTTACTGCAAATGTGCGACAAACGAAACTGATTCTGTCAAAGTACTGAGGTTGTTGTTGACCTGGACCAGAAATTGTTTTTCATATTTGTCTCAACCAATTTCGGTTGTAACTCGTACCAAGAGGTCAGTTTTGTCCATTGCATCTAGAATATTCAATCCGGTAAATATTAAGAATCACAACTCACTGTGTACTGGCCAAACTACAGTTTCAGACACATAGTTTATTGACGCAAAATGTATTAGAGACATTAGTAATCCTATGTAACTTTTTTCGCTAGGTTACATTATCTTAGGTTAGTTTAGGTAATTTTCAGATATGTTAGGTTATTTAGGTTAGTTTAGGTTAGCTTAAGTTAGATAAGATGAGTTTAATTAAGGTAACCTAACTTGACCTAACCTAACATATGTTAGGTAAGGTTAGGTTACCTAACCTAAACTAACGTAACAAATTTTTTTTATGTAGGTACTTCTAATGTCTCTAAAAGTCCTATTTAAATTATTTGTTAGGTTAGTTTAGATTAGGTAAATTTAGATTAGGTAAACTAACCTAATGTCAGGTTAAATCAAGACAAGTTATCTAAACTAACCAAATTTAACCTAAACTAACCTAATTAACTTAACATAACCTAACTTAACATAACCTAACTTAACATAACCTAAACTAACCTAACCTAACAGAAATTTTTTTTACGTAGGACTACTTATAGCATCTCTAGAAACACTTATCACTAGGAAACTATAAGTCTAAAATCAACAATTTGGCCAAAACATGATGAGTCGTGATTCTTATTATTTACCTTCAATCCTTTGGGTTTAATAACACCAGTAGTTCTGTTTACTAAATAACTAATTCAGCAGTTTTGGTCATTAGTTGGGTTGGGATGATTTACCCTCTGAGATCTTGGTGAAAAGATGGAATTTCTTTCAAAGTGAACTAGATGTACTCTCCAAGGTGATGGTTCCTCATTGTGAAGTCTCCTCAGAAGCCAACAGGTATGAACTGAATGGGTTTGCTGATGTATTAGAAAAGGGATACGCGGTAGTTGTGTATCTCAAGAGCCGAAGTGAATGGTCAGTGGATAGAGTCTCTTGTCTGTGCAAAATCCAAGGTTGCACCACTTGAAGCTCTCACCTTAACCAGATTGGAGTTATGAGCTGCTCAGTTACTTGTCAGGTTGATGAAGATGGTTTGGAAAGTTTACATCACCTTTCTTCTTGAATTGAAGATGTTTGAGTGGTTCGACTCGATGCTAGTATTAGCCTGGATTCGCTCCAAAAGAAAGGAAGGGAAGACTTTTGTGCGGAATTGAGTATGTAAGATACAGTCTCTTATGCCCACGGCTTGTTGAGCTCATGTCCGATCCCAGGACAATCCAGTGGACTGTGCATTCCGAGGATTGTTGTCTTCTGAACTCCTGGAACATACTTTGTGGTGGCAAGGACCACCTTGGCTGGGTCAACATTCAAGCTCAGTGATTGACAAAGTGATGGAGGAGCCCTTGTTACGTGTACAAGAAGTTGAGTCTGAAAGACAACTACAGGTACTTTCCGTCTCGGTCAGAAAAGGGGAGGAAATTCCTTTCACCATTTACTCTTTGCTTTCTAGGTTGCATAGAGTGGTGCCTTATTGTTCTCGCTTTGCTGAATACTTGCCGCACCAAACCTACCAACAAGAGGCCACTTACCACTATGGAGTTGCAGCGAGCTAAGTTAGCATTGATTATGCTCTGGGAATATTATTAAAATTTAAATCTTCACTTGTAAGCTCAGGTAACAAGACTGATCACTACAGAACAGTGGGCCACACCAACCTTGGCTGTACACATTCATAATTATTTCTACTTCAATATATTGAAGTGTTTATTTATATAATTTTTGTGATCCTGCCACATAATTTCTACATCCAACAACGTTCTTTCTTCCAAATGAAGACTCGCACAATTATATTATGTAGCCAGTATAATTTTATACATGTCATTGGAAATTTCTTGTAACTTTATGATCCTATAAACAATAAAATAATTATAAATATCAATTTTGTCTGCAAAATTATTTCCTCAGGCTACGGAGGAGCAAAGATAGCAGTAAGTTACATTCCTCCATGTGGTGACCATCAGACCCACAATCAATCACCACCGTAAGGTGCAACACCAGCAGACTCTATAAACAACATTCAACCCCATGATCTGTTGCATCAGCCGGGCCAATAATTCAATGGCAATAAATACCTCTATGAACACTTCCTTCAATTTTCTTATATTTTAGCCACACAATTACGTCCAATGGGAAAAGCATAATAATATTATTTTACGTCCAAAACATGTTGTTTCACATAATTTATTTTTCCAATCAAAAACTGTCTTAAAAGAGCTGAAAACCTGAATAAATGTTTTGATGGAACTGACAGATTTTATAGAAGTGTTTGTCCATGTTTTATCATTGGAATTAAAATGATCAGTTAGAATACTCTAAGAATGATGATCCCTCGCATGCTAATACAACTGGCCACGCTGAACACTGACTAGCAGCAACTGGAGGGAACAATGCGCGCTATCCACACGTCACGTGTGAGCAGCGAAAGAATCACATAACTGCCAAATTCAAAATGCAAATTGAAACTTATAATTAAATAACTAAAATTGAAATATGCTTGGCGTAGGTCTTGTACGCAAACTATGTAAGAACAAAAACCATAACCAATATGCTCACTGTTACTTAAAAATTATTCAGCAAGCATGAACTATATAGCTATCCTAAGGTTGCCACCCTGTCGGTGATTAATGTTATTGTTACTACCTCACCTGCACGTATCCCGTAAAACACAAAACCTAACACTCTTATTTCACAACTTAATAAATTACATACATGAATTGGCTCTGGCCAGCCTAGGCTTAGTAGTGAGTTCTCTGGTTTGAGCAGCTGTGAAAATAAAAGGGAATGGGTAGCAGCCCTCCATTCATTATTCTGTGGCTACTTTCCCTACACTCCCACTCTCCTCTTCCCCACACTCACCATGCCCACACTGTACGTCTATCAGTGGGCTTGTGTGTTACGATTCAGCTAGGGACAGAGGAGGTATGTCATTACCCCCCTCCCCAAAAGCAGAATCCTGGCCGCGAACCCACTCCCTGCCATTAGCTAAGGCAGCGAGCAACATCAGTGGTGACTAGTCAAGGGGTGCCATCTCAGTTGTCTCTACCTTTCAAGGAGGAAGGTTGCTATCATTCCCTTCCCCCATCCTCGCTGTGCTGAGCCCGGGAGATGCCGGATGAGCATAGTTGTCTAGGGGTTTGGGAGGAGGGAGACCCTCTGCTGTTATGGTGACTGCTGGAGTGGGTGAGGGAAGGGCGGGAAGCCCAACCAAGCCGCATCCGGCACGATTTTGTTAGCTTGTTATGGCAGCATATGGTTGTGCAAAAGGTATGTAGACATTGGTAGGAAATTTATGCTAGTGGGTTGCATTGTGCAGACACTAGATCATGCTAAATCCAGCTTGCAACTCTAGATCCTACTGCGGGCCATCAGATGATTCATACATTCGTACATAGGGCTGAGCGGACTTGTGTTTTATCAAGGGCGGGCAGGTTATACAGGAAGTTGCAAAATTCCATGTCAATGTTCTAGGGAAACAATCCTCACGTGCAGAGGAACAAAAAGTGTTATCTGAACATAGCTCCAGAAACGAACAGTTTCTGTGCTACAGTTGGCATACATGATGTATGGTTGATAGCATGCTGGCAGGAACATGTTCCTATGTCACAGTTGTTCCTACTGTCTGTGTGTTAGTGGCGTAGTGTGTGGCATAGTAACATGTTATGTACTATGTACTGCTGTAATGATGCCCCACAGCAACATGATCCTACCCACACGCTATCAACATACGCCATGTATTGCCAACTGTAGCGCAGAAACGGTGCGGTTTTGGACCTACATTCATATAACACTTTTTGTTCCTCTACACACGAGGACTGTTCCCTTAGAATACTGACATGGAATTTTGCAACATCCTGTATAACAGCAGGCTTGCACAGTATTACGAATAAGTTCACAGAAAAAAAATCGATCAGCAGTTGAGGTTGTCAGTTAGGCGTATAATAGCTGGCTAGATAGAGCACAGGAAAGTAAACAACACAAATGATGCCTAGTAAGTGCAACATTAGAAAACAAACTCATGTGTTCACGAGACTGTAAATAAAGTGCACAGAAAATGTCAACAAAACACATGGTATACATTAACAATATGCCTGTTCAGAATGTACCTGGAAATCCTAAGAATACTATGACACAAGAGCAGTAAAATACTAACTGCATGTGGGCAGGTCACAAAACATTAAGAAATGTTAATATGGTTGTTACCAGTTGAACCAACATGGTGACAGTACACATTGCAGCACAAAACACAGCACAACACTCCGACAAAATGAAACAGGAATGAACGGTCACTCTTGACAACTGTTCGTAAACAAATAATTGCATCGAGGTGAGGACTTACCCCTGGCTGCTGTAGTTTCAAACACGTTAGTGCTGAGGTGTTCAACAGATGTCAGGAGGCATGCAAACCAGTGTAGCCTGTTACAAAACTCCTGTGCCAGCATGACGCCCGAATGACCAACCAAGAGATGTGGTTGTGGGCGACCGAATGGGCAAGTCCGCTCGACAACATAGTCTCTAGGCAGGCTGGAGCACCAGAGGCCATGTAGTCAACATCCTTGTAGAGTTTCGGCCCAGCAGCTTACCCTACCAGCCTGCATTACCCTCTACTGTGAGAAGTGGTGCTTCCTGCCGGCATCCAAGAGGCTGGCATCACTATATAGGGCATTATGGGGAGTCGTAGTTGTCTGTGGCTTTCTAGGCAGTTGTCTGGCATAGTTCGGAATGTGGGAATGACAAAGAAATAGTTTCCTGTGTGTGAACACAGCAAGTGGCAGGCATTGTGACACCCAAGGGTACGGTGGTGGTTAGATGCAATGCTTTACCTCGGTCATCACTGCCACTGTGCCAGCGCACTGGCACCTTGATGGACACATAGTCCCAAAATGAACACAGTTTACCTGCCATGGCAAATGCCCTGTTTCGTGCTGTATCACATGTCACACACATACTCATCGATAGGGACCATCCTACACACAGCTTCGGCGACACATCACATCCCTGCTGCCTACTGCCAATCCATTTATTAGCATTTCCATCTTACTCATGCCAGAAAGATTATTACACGTATTCCCTACTGTACCCAACCTCTCACATGCCGCAAAATTCATGTACCGTGGTAATGCACACATTTCACACATTTCTGCACAGGACTCGATGGCATCACAGTGCATACACACATATGAAATACACAGTTACAGTACCTGATGGTGGTCAGCCTCGATGTTACCGACTGCGGCAATAAAGCTGGCAGAAGTGCGTTGGGCTATGTTATTCCGGCCCAAGTGGCGAAGAATTCCAGCGACAATCTTGAATACACCTCGGCACCAAACTGACACAGCATTGCCCGTAAGGTTGATGGAAAATAAACGTATTTATGATGTATTGGGTGCCACACAGTTAATTGGCCCAGCTGAATTTAGAACAAAGGTCTCAGGTGTACATCAGGGCAGTGCTGACACACACTCTAACACCCATGAAAAGAAAGAGGTAACCAAATTAAGACGTTTACTTAGTTCTGCAATCTGGTACAATGCTTGAGTACAGCTATCTGACGTATTCTGTGGGAGGGCAGAGAGGTGATGTGTCGTACCAAGGTACCACGTGGGTTTTGACAGGACAACCCAAACACCTGAATGGGCCAGCTGCTTGTCGTGGTAGAGGGCGCAGGTCTACCATCCGTGTGGCGACGTCCTCTCTGGATCCTCCACATAAAAGTAAATGTGGTGTTGAACCTGTTGAGGGCTGGTTGAGGGATCTAGCTCCCAAAGGACCATGAAGTAGCTATTGCCAAAAACTCACTCACGAGGTTCAAATTCACTGCGATCTACTGTGATATTGGCTTGCCCAAGTGGTTGTACTAGTGAACAATAAAGCGGACTCCACACACGACTCAAAGTCGTGTAGCGAAAAAAATACACATTTTCAATCCTGCTTGAAGGATTGTGTTGCAGGGATTAGAATTAGCAGAAAATTATGCTTGTCACTGTGATCTACAAGAATTTGTTCCCATCACTCTCGCAGTATTTATTAATTCAACATATGTTCTGGCATTCTCGCAAGTCATGGGCCCCGATGTGATGATGCTTTTAGAAACAACCAATGAACCTTCTTCCTGAGAGGTTGGCATATGTGGGGAGAAGGTTTGTTGGCTGGAATTCATGTGTCAGCAGTATTTTTCTTTGTGTTACCGTGTTTGCCACGTGGTTGTACAAAAGTAGCCACTCAGTTGGTCCCGTCAGTCATGGAAACATCCCGGGGTGCGTTCAATATTCCCTCGGGTTAATGCTGATGCTGGCTCTAGCCGCTAGGTGTTACTGGTGGTGTGGCACAAACAGTCGGCCGGGGGCGTGGGCTGTTAGGCACACGTCAGATCATCTGCCAAAGCACTAACAGACCCCCAATGTTCTTAGGTTTGCACACTGCAGACAATAAAATACAGTATTAAAAATTCTCCTCTTAAAGCGAGAGAGAAATGAAACAGAAATTAATAACTGAGATTCTGGAAGAATAACTATATGTAGTCCACGGCCACGTGACACTAATGCCTGTGCTGGCAGCAACATGTTAAAATTAAACTCGTTTCTGGCCAGAAAAATTATGCCACGAGAAATAGTGTGCACGAGGGAGAGAATATTAAGCGAAAGGTTGAGAAAAAGAAGACTGATGAAATACAATTATAATGATCAGTTACAGTACGCTAAGTATGAAGCTTCCTGACATGCTAACACAACCAGCCATGCTAACAACTGATGAATACTTAGGAGAAGTGTGGTGTGTGCCATAATAAGGTAACTTTCTTTTCGACCTGCGCAGACCCCAAGGTCAGGCAGCAGTCACGTGGTTTGGGGTGGGGTGGGGTGGAGGGGAGGGGATCAGTGTAATGTCGTGCATTTGCTCAGGTTGCTCGCGAGAGAGGGCTTCGCAGGTCGGTTTACACAATACGATAACGATATTGTCTTATGGCAACCACTTCGGTAATTAAGTCACACATTTCAGCTGGTACACCATTATGAGGACAAGCTCGGGAAACAGTTTACAATTTCATTACACATTTAAAAGAACAGAAATGTTTACATAAATTAAATTACGTCATAGAGTCAGCAAGTGCAGCAACAGGTGTTTGTCAGTCAACCATCAAAAGCATCATTACCGAAGGTAAGGTTAAAAGTAAAAATAGTTATCATTTTCTACTCCCACGGGTAAGAACAAAGAACGAGAGAAAATAATCAAAGTTGATGACTCGTAGAAAAATTAATGAATTTTATACTGTTAAAATAACAGTGCCGACATTAAAGAACTTGACAAAGTCCTTATGAGATGACTGTATTTTGATTAACTGTAACAAAGAATACTTGCGACAATTGTTGAAACATCTCTGTTTTCAGTGGAAAAATAAAAATGTCACTTTAGAAGAAAAATTTTGATGGAGAAACCTGACATTTCCGCATGGAGAGGGAAAAATTTACAAGAAATTCATGAGTACCGAAACACAGGGCGGAATATAGTATATATTGATGAAACATATCTACATGCTACTCATAGTGTAAGCTCTTGCTGGCAATCAAGCACTGAACTGAGGGTAAGAGAATCCATCGGTAAAGGACAACGATTGATAGTCATGCATGCTGGTGGCGAAGGCGGCTTTGTACGGAATGTGTTGTTGATTTTTAAATCCAAACAAAAATCTGGTGACTATCACGATGATATGAACTATGCAAATTTTTCTTGTGGCTAGAGCAGAAATTAATACCAAATGTGACAATTCACAGTGTTATTATGTTAGACAATGCCAGTTATCATAATGTTCAAATTAAAAAGAAACCTACATTAGCTACCCTTATACACAACATTCAAGAGTGGCTTAGGGAAAATGGTGTCCGTTTTCTCCTGACATGAATAAGGCAGATTTGTTATGTTTGGTGAAATAGCATCCCTCCCCAAAATTCTTCAAAGTAGATGAAATGTTAAAAAATATGGTCATGACGTAATTTGTTTGCTGCCGTACCACCCCGATCTAAATCCGATCGAGCCAGTGTGGGCAGACATCAAGAGGAAAGTTTCAGAGGAAATATCTACTTTGTTGGAGTAAAAAATAAAACTATGTGAGAAATTGTTTGGTTCATACTCCATCGAACAGTGAACAAAGTGCTGCAACCATGTTAAAGGTATTGAAGCTGAATATTGTTGTGGGGCTTTCTTACTATATATTAATTGGAAAGACTTATGAAATCCAGAAATTGTTATACTGGAATATTTCCGCAGGCTATGAACTTTGTGTCAGTGTTTTGCAGAATGTGCACCTTGTCAGAACTTCCTTCTGTGTTATTTTTAACTTTTCCACCACCGCCATGTGCTTCGGCTATCTTCGGACAGCTTCGGCGAAATCTTGCCCCTTCCTTTACTCTGCCATCTTCCCCTTCTTCCGTGGTTAGCCCGGCCGGCGCGCTCTCGGGTGTAGGTCAGTCTCTGCTTGTGGTTCCTGCCCTGCGCCTCGTTTCTAGGCCCTTTCAACGCTCCGACGGTCGCCGTGTCTTCGGTAAGTTGGCTTTTCAGTTTTGTTAAAGTTAGTATTCTTTGAAGTCATTTGCTCCTTCTGAGCTGTAAACCGCATGCCTACTTATGGTCTCTTTTCCTTACCTTTTGTAAAGCACCCCACCGGGGAGTCGAAAGGAAACGAGATTAACTGCATGGTACACCCCTTATTGTTTTTTAACGTGTGATGTTGGTTTTGTGTTATGTAATAGCCATGTGGGCACTTTTGTATAATGTGTATTTTTGTTAATGAATTAATGTTATTAGCCTGTACTGCTATTGTCTTGAAAGTCAAAATTATATGCTTGAACTTTACCTATGCAGGTTTGTTGTAATTTTGGGAGAGAAAAAAGGTCGTCTTGGGATTTGCCCAACTTGTTTCTCTGTACAATATCTGCACAAAACTGCGCGACTCTGCTAGTTGGGTTGAATTCCCGAGGCGGAATCGTGTTCTGGCTATTCGGTCACGTTGTGTTGTTATTTTGATTTGCTGATTGTTTCTTGGTTTGTGTAAGTTGCACCAGAATGGCGTATGCACATGGTAATGACTTCTATTGTCAGATGGTGTATCTCGAGTTGCGCGAGTATTTGCGCAATTCTGGAGTGGAGTTTGTTGAAAGTGAAGACATCACTGCTTTATACATCAGGGCTGGTGCGTACGTAAATTCGTTGCGATCTGTTGAGCGCTTACATTCGGGAGCTGCACTGGACGGTCCCGTCACTGCAGTGCAGAGTGTGCTAATTGGGCGCTTGAATGACGTGATGGTTTTAAGGATAGTTCGACCTGAAGACGTGTTACGTTTTTTGGTAATGGTTGACCAGATTAAAAGAAGTTTTCATTCTATGGATGAATCGTTGTTTTTGACTTGTTTACCTGCCCGTGTTGAGGGGCAAGCAGCTTCAATTTTGGAAGATGTGTCTAGTAGCTGGGGCACTTATGGAATCTTTAAGGAGAATTTGTTGGCTTATGCAAGCTCGCCGAGTGTGTGGTCAAACTTGAAGTAGATTTTCGTTGACCGGTTTCAGCGCCCTGGCGAGACTGTACCTGGGTTTGTACATGATGTTTTGAGTTATGCGCACGGCATGAATTCGTCGTGATTGGAAAATAAACTGGTCGGTTCGATTGTCGATCATTTAGCCCCTGATGTTCGTCGTTAAAGATTTGTGAGACCCGTTCTGGAAATGTACGTGGATTTGCGTATATTAGCGTGAGTTGAAGGTGGAGCGTGAGTTTCATCGAGTGGTGGTTCCTTCCGTGTCATTGTCCAATAATGTGCCTGAGTTACTGGGTTCCGACCCATCACAGGTAGCTGGCTTAAGTGCTAGTCGTGGAGTGCGATGTGGGAATTGCGCTGGCTACGGTCATGATTCGCGTCTGTGTTCAAGGCCTAGGGTTGTCGTTGATCAGAGAGTTTATTTCAAATGTAACACGCCAGGCCATATGCGTTTCTCTTGCACGGGAAACTGAAGAGCGTCCTTCGTGATCATGTGACAAAGGATCAGTCACGTGATTTTTTTCAACATGCACCAATTGTTTTATGTGATTAGAGTGTTACGGTGAATTGAGCGCTGCGTTGGTAGATACCGGTGCCTCTCATTCCTTTTTACGGGATGAATTTCTTTCTATTTTGCTGATTCAGAATCTCTGTTTGTATTGGGGCTAATCTTTATTTGAATTTTGTTTCATGTGCAGTTACTGCTATGTTCGAGGGGTTCCCAAATCCACCTTTTTTCTGTGCCTTTATAGGGCTTCTTTGCTCTTCAATCTTTTGGCGGCGGCTCTCGACAATCAGCAGGCCTGGCCTGGATGAGACCCCTGTCTGAACGCCTCCGTTACCATTTGGAGTGATTGTGTTACTGGACAAATGGACGTTCCTGAAGAAGGAGTGTTATAATTTTCCACCCCAGTTTGTGGAATTGGAGGGGTGGTTGTTGTGGGGTTTTCTTACCATATATTAATTGGAAAGACTTATGGAATCCAGAAATTGTTATACTGGAATATTTCCTCAGGCTATGAACTTTGTGCCAGTGTTTCGCAGAGTGTGCACCTTGTCAGAACTTCCTTCTGCATTATTTTGAACTTAAAAGGGGTCTTCTCGGGATTTGCCTAACTTGTTTCTTTGTACAATACCTATACAATATTTTAAAAGTGATACAATCCTGGACATTGAAATTGACAAGATCATTGTAAGTCTTCAATTGTCATCCGATGAAGATTCAAGTGGAACAGATACTGCACATAGCTTTGACTCGGAATAGGTACAGTTTTTGTTCCCTATGTTTATTTAAAATACCAATTACTCGTTCTGTTGGGTATTTTACAGCTGTCTACAATAACTGTCCAGGTTGCGTAGACTATACAAATAAATGTTCTACTTCAACAAAGATTGCAGGCTTTCGCGGCCATTGTCGTAATTTTCTTGGCTTTTGGGATTGAGCCGCGTCTTGTGTTGCTTCTTGGACAACGTTTCGGCAGATCTTGCAGCTGCCATCCTCAGGTCGATGCAGGATGGCAGCTGCAAGATCTGCCGAAACGTTGTCCAAGAAGCAACACAAGACGCGGCTCAATCCCAAAAGCCAAGAAAAAATGTTCTACTTGCTTGACAGATTAATATAACTTACTAAGGAGAATGGTGCACTAATGCCTCAGCAACAATGAACGATTTGACTCGACTTTATTGTCAACGATATTCAGGTTTTTTTTTTTTACATTTATTGGTTGAACACTTTACGACACCTTTTTACAACTATTACTGACTTATTATTACTGTTGAATATAACAAGAATATATAAATATATTTTAAAATAGGTAAAATAAGTATGGAGACTGTGAATATGTAATGATTTAAACAATTGCAGTTGGTAATTTATAGAACTGTATTTAAAAGAACATTTTATTATTACATCGACCAAACGATCCCCCATATAGGTTACAATCACCATAGCGCTCAAACGCAATGTGGTAGGCACGATGCAACAAAAATAAATATCTAGTTTGTATGAATACTTATGCGGCCACCTCGCGCAAAGAGTGCAGTGTATTCGTGTACGTTGTCCTTGAAGGAAATATAACATTCTTCCTCCTCTACGTGCAGGAGAGACAGAGCGGAAAGAGGGGAGAAAGTTGGAGAGGGTGGAGCTGCGCGGAATGGAACTGGGCATGGCCAGTTACTAACTTGTCGCATTATAGCTACATGTTGTGCACATGGGTAGCGCTAGCACCATTTCATCACACAACTTAAATAACATGCATGAATCTGCTCTTGTGGGCATAGTTGTTAGTTCTCTAGTTCGTGCAGCTGTGAAGGGAATGGGTGGCAGTCCTTCATCGCTAATGAGGTGGCTTCTCTCCCTACAACACTCACTATTAATTTTTCCCCCCATTCACCACGCTCGCACTGCGCTCCTTTCAATAGGCTTGTGTGTCAGGATTTGGTTAGGTACAGAGGAGGCACAACGTCAGTAAGTTACATAGTCGGTGAACAAATACACATTCTAGTGATATTTGATGATTTGTCTCGCAATTGGGGAATCAAAATCTTGATGGTGGACACCTGAGAACTAGTGCAGTTAGCCAGCATTATAACAAAACAAATTATCTGACACTGGACGTGATATTTTTATCTTCAGTTTGCCAACCACTAAATGAATTACAATGGCAGTTATTTTAATAAAATATGTGTCTGGAAGCTGAAGTACATGCTAAAGAATGGTACATGTTACAATGGTTCATAATCACATAGTACAAAATCCAAAGATGTTCTGTTCACCTTGCAATACCTCCAATGCTGAATGTGATATTTTTCCTGCAATTTTATTTCTCTGAATGTATAGAACTGAACATGAATGTGTGTGTCTATATATATATATATATATATATATATATATATATATATATATATATATATATATATATATATATATATATTTTTTTTTTTTTTTTTTTTTTTTTTTTTTTTTTTTTTTTTTTTTTTTTTTTTTTTTTTTTTTTTTTTTTTTTTTTTTTAAAGAAAACTTGTTTAGGCCTGCCATAAGATCTCATTTTATGCTAATTTTAAGATGGTAGCCATTATTGCAGTATTGTATTATCATTATTAAATATCGACAAAAAATTATATTTATATGTGACACATACGACATCTGTTATTTTGTATACTTCTCGTTATGTGGTTATTTGATTGATCTCTTGTTACAATAGCAAAACATATGGAATGGTAGACAATAAGTAATTTAAATTAATTTAATGCCAAACAAAACAGAAGAAGTAGAGAGGCGAGCTAACAACTTATCACAGATACTGATGTTTAACTCTCACTCTCTCTCTCATGATGAAAATTAGGAAATGGACTCTATCACAGTTTGACAAAGGAAAAGAACTACTCCTCCATGTTCCTTATCTGATTGTTCACAGCAGCACACACAGTAAACTCCCAATTATGGTATGGAATTGGCTGCAGCATCAATTACAAACCCATACCACGTTTGGAATCTGCTTTTCTTAGGAAAATTAATGAGAATGCTGGTGTTTACATTCCTCTCGAACCCAGTACCAAAACATTTATCTACTGTGCACTAGACAATAATGACTAATATGTGGATACCATTAACGGGAAATAGACACTACAGAAATACTCATGAGTATCAAGTTATCAAGGAATCAGATTAATGTGTTCCACTTTTCTTAACAGATGCAGAGGATATGAAAGCTTTGTGAAATGCTATGCCAGTAATTCATTGCAGAAACCATTTAACTGGAATAATTTCTGTCTACTGCCAGTAGTTACTAACTTAGGAGTTACATGCAAAAATTACTGAGAATTCTTAAACAATGCTTTAGTAACAGACATAATTTGGTTTTGATTCAAAAAATACACATAAAACATTTCAAACATATTTGCTTGAAGTTATGTTAAGCCTGTTTCAAAAGTATCTTACTCCCCATGACTCATCAGTCCTCAACTAGTATTTCCGTATATTTGTTGACAAGAGCTAATAAGGCTTTCCATTGTATACTTTTTGTTTTAGTGTGCAGTTAGTCTGAATCTCAGCAACATTCCCTCGAAATTGTGAATGTTCATAAAAATGGTTCAGTTTACACTCATAGCAGCACTCCAGCAGATAAGGGATCCACCACAATAATCCTAAACAAGACCGACTACATCTCGGAAGCGGAGAAACAACTCAATGACCCCTCTACCTACAGGCCGCTCCATGAAGATCTCTCCCTCAAATTCTGTCAGGAAATAAACCAATTCTTAATCTCCCATGGTCCCCTACAAGGTATTTCTCCTAAATCCATCAAGTTGCTGACCCCTGAAAAACCAGCCACACCTGTTCTCTACCTGCTGCCGAAGATTCACAAGCAGCAACAACCACCTCCAGGATGCCCTACTGTATCTGGCTGTAGAAGCTCAACTGAGAGAATCCCTGCAATTGTTGACACCCACCTTCAGCCCTGGGTACAACAGCTCCCATCCTACATTAGGGACACACACCATTTCCTAGAGAGGGTGAGAAGTCTGGACACTACCCCGCAAGATGCCTACCTTGCAACAATAGATGTAGTTTCTTTGTACACCAATATCTCACACACATCTGAACTTTCTGCAATAGAACACTTCCTGAGCCTGAGACCCCCCAATAGCAAACCTTCAACTGCATTCCTGGTAGAACTAGCCAGATTCATCTTGATAAAAACAATAACTTCAGATTTCAAGATATACATTACTTGCAAATTAAGGGGACAGCCATGGTCACCCGCATGGCACCCTCCTATGCCAACTTTTTCATGGGTAGGTTGGGACACAGCTTTCTCAGCCTCCAGCAAATACAGCCATATTTTTGGGGCAGGTTCATAGATGATACATTCATGATTTGGAACTCCACAGAAGAACATCTCATTGCTTTCCTGGACAATCTAAACTGTCACAGTACCCTGAAATTCACTTGGAACTACTCCAAATCACAGGCAACATTTCTAAATGTAGAGCTCACCCTACAAAATGGCAAATTGAAACCACTTTTCACACCAAACTGACCAACCATCTTCAGTACCTCCATTTCGACAGTTACCACCCTTTCTACTGCAAAAAATCTCTTCCATACAGCCAAGCAACCAGAGCCAAACGCATATGTTCAACTGAAAATGATCTTAACAGACAATGTGACCAGATAGCCAAGGCATTTATTGATATAGGATACCCCAAAACCCCTAGTGGACAAGCAGATCCAGCGAGCCATCTCAAACAGGAAATCCCAAACAAGAGACAACCAGGACATCCCTCTGATAGTGCCCTACCACGAAGGCCTCAACAAGTTCAAGACTATCCTCAACTGTGGCCACAAAATACTCGCCTCCGCACCCTTGACCCATAACCTGTTCTCCAAACCCCCAAGACTGGTGTTCAGACGGCCCCCTAACCTCCGCAATAAACTGGTGTGCCCCAAACTACCATCCCGCCCTGGGCCCAACACATTCAGCACACCCAGAGGCTCTCACCCCTGCAACAGCCCCAGATGCAGCACACGTGCAATACATCAACCTTCCACATCCTTCCATAACAGGCTTACCACCCACTCATACCCAATCCAAGGCAACTACAACTGTGCAACCCAAAACCTGATATACCAACTGCAGTGCACTCAGTGTGATGCAGAATACATTGGCCTCACTACAAACACACTAAGGCAGAGGATGAATGGTTACAGGGCCGATACCAAACAAGCCATAGCCGGTTCCAGTTCAAACATTCAGGACAAACCAGTGGCTGCCCATGCAGCTTCCCACAAACTCACCTTCGACTCTTGTTTCAACACCAGAGTGGTGAGGGCAATACCCCTCTCTAATAGCAATAATAATGCAGAACTGAGACGCTGGGAACTGGCCGACCAAAATATCACCAAATACAGACAACCTCCAGGCCTAAACATCAGATAATCTACTTTTCACTTTCAAACTTCCTGCCACTCTAGTTCGCCCTCTGGCCGCTAGGTGTACTGGTTACAACCTTCATCAAGTCAGCCATACTGCAGTGTACTACCGCTCACCGCCCGATGAAGCTGGCTTAGCCAGCGAAACATCGCGACCGCGCATTCACGCAAAATGTGTGTTGTCCTTAAGTGTGTTATATGTTCCTCTACGTGCAGTACAGCTCTGTAAGTACTTGTACATTCCTATCTACTTTTTATGGTAATTAGTAGCCTAGCTGCCTTTTCCCGCCTATAGATATTTTCGTTGTTCATATACAATCAAATTACATGTAAGTATTTTTCAATTTGTTTTACATAAAGCCAACATTATAACTCTTTTACAGATTCAATAATCTTTATTTTTTTAACACAATGAAATTTTTTTAAATTAAAAATATATTGAATTTTTACCTTCAGTTGTTCCCACAATGGTAAGGCAGTTCTTTTTTTTGTAATCTGCATCTGGAAGTCCAAACTGACCATGGCTGCAATCTCATGCCAAATTATTTCTGATTCAATTCTACATGTCATTGGTTTCAAAGTAAAATCTTTGTCATGAATCTCGCAGCTAAAGGATTCCAACCTGTTAATAAACAAAGGTAAGAAAAATATACAACAGTATTAAATGATACAAACCGTTATCTGCACAAACTTAATATTTACTATTAATTTTGATGAAGATATCAAAAATAAAATATATTCAGTACTGTCACAATGCAACAATTTGGGGATTTAATTTTTGTTCCGAGTCTGGTTTTTATCCCTTCAGATGAACACTTGAAATTACTGGTTAACTGATTTTTTTTAAATGGTGCGGCTGCCCGTTACTATTTTTCGTCCTAATTTCTTCATCTACGCGCCTGTTGCTTAATAGTTTATTTATTTTATTTAGTGCTCTTTTTGTCTAGTTGGTACCACGGTTCTGGTTGTTTATTTTCTTGGTTTCCTATCCTGACAGTGTGTGCTGGTTGAGCTGCCGCCATGCAGCATGGTGGTCAGGGTTGCATTGGAAATGAGAGAGGAGCGCGCTCGACGGCGACCTGTCTTAGTGTGGCTGTGTTTGTCTGTGGACGACTTCCCTCCTTCGACGAAGTATGATTTAGGGCAGGATGCCCTTCATAATTGTTCCTGTGGATTTTCCTGGAGTCAATGCACGGTTCGTGGGGCAGTGAATCTGCTGGAGGAACGATGAGCTGCTGGGAGCCGGAGTGCAGCGTTACTGTTGGGACCTGTTAACTTTGTACTTAGGTTGCTGTTGTTATTTGTGAACTGAACTTTATTGACTGTCTCTTGTGTGACTCTAAGCTTTGTTTTTTTTTTTTTTGTTCTCTTGTGGGCTCGACGAGTATATCGGCCAAGATGGCACCTAGCCATAGTTCAAAAACGTGTGGTGTTATCGGTTGCGTACGGACGTGTTTACGCCGTGTATGTTCGACGGAACATTTTGGTCCTCCGGGCCGGATATTATTCGGTGTGTCGGGGGTTAGAAAATCGTTGCGAGTCGGACGGGAAGAAGTTGTTTACCGAGGACTGCCGGGCCGTGTAGGGAAGGACAAAGAACAAGCTAGGCTCCTGGGTGTGACAAGCCTCGACGCAGTTATTTATCATTTCGAACACGGCACGTGCGGTATAAATAAATAATAATTGTAATATACCGTTACGAGGAATGACGACGGAAGTTAAGTAATACTTACGATTAACGGTAATTTTCGGTAGTGAAGGGGTCTCGGAATCATCGTTCATGAACCGGTTCTTGGACGACCATTTTGCGATTAGTGAACGACTCAAAGTGATCCGGTCACTCCGCCTGGAGAACGACTCCTGCTTCGAGGTATTCAAAACAACAACAAGAGATGGCAGCAGCTATCATCGCGGCTGCAGAGCTGAGGCTCTCACAGGCCAAAAAATGTCTGAAAAGAGCTTCTGCATTGGCGGATAAGGCACAGTCTGATCCCACTCAGCATCCACTACTCAAGGCCACTTGTCGGGATTTGGCCCAGCTCAGGTCTGGTTTTGACAATGATCATTTACTCACTGCTACCAAGGCGTCTAACATTACCGAGTTTAACATAGACGATCATGACAAGCGACTAGATGAATTCGACGAGCTAAACTACAAGGTCATGGCTCTTGCAGACACTGTGGCCAAACTAGCTGTCTCCGGTGAAGCACACTCCTCCTCTGCCTCCAATACTACAAAGGTGGCATTACCTACCATCAAGTTACCAACCTTTGGGGGAGATATAAAATCTTGGCAAAATTTCTCTAATCTTTTTGAGGCACTGATAGCAAAACACACCCAGATAACAAACGTGGAATGACTGTATTTGAAGTCATCACTGCAAGGTGAACCCTTGTCTCTAGTTCAATCGCTCTCACTTACTGAAGACAATTATGAGGTGGGGTGGAAGATTCTCCAGAGGCGCTACAATAACAAGAGGCTGATAGTGAACCACCATCTTGATGCCCTGATCAACGTACCATCTGGTACAGGAACTTCCACCGCCTTGGTTCAGTTATTAGCAGCGATTCAGGAGAACGTTGCTGCCCTTAAGATGTTAGGTGTGGCTGTCAACATGTGGGATCCAGTGTTGATATATTTATTAGAAAGGAAGTTGGACTCAAATCTACGCAAGGACTGGGAGGTGATGATCACAGATCCAGCAAGTCTACCAACTCTGGACCAGTTTATTGCCTTTTTGGAAGGACGGCAACGCATGTTTGAGTCGCTGGGATCGGGACAAAAACCAAAGATAGCTCAAAAACCAAGCCAACTCCCTTGGAGGCAGACAGAACAGAGGGGTGGAGACAATCACCAGTGCAGCCAACACATTCATTCTTGGGTCATGCCGGTGAGATTAGTGAACAACAGTGTGTGTTGTGTCAGGACCATCATATACTGTCAAGGTGCCCACACTTCAGTAACAAATCATCTAAGGAGCGGTACAGTATTGCCAGAGAGTACAACTTGTGTCTTGACTGTCTGCGACAATCTCATACTGTCACCTCCTGTAGTTTGAGGACCAGCTGTAGAATTTGTGAGGCACGTCATCACACTTCGCTTCATGTCGAGTACCAAGCACAAGTCAGTCAGGATTCAGGTAGCGGGATGAATTGGAACAGCAATCAGAAGAAGGACAACAAGGTTAGCAGTGGCCAGCAGTCTCTTCCAACTACAACGTTAACCAGCACTGGAGAGACTTCATTTGTCTTGCTAGCTACCGCAAATGTGAGGGTGAAGGATGCAAGTGGTGGCAGAGCACTACTGGATTCAGGTAGCCAGGCGAGCTTTATCACCAGCAGTTGCATACAACGGCTTGGAGTATCGCAACATAAGTGTTCACAATCTGTGCATGGTCTCTCAGGTGTGGCTGTCACAGCGGCAAAGGGAATCGCCACATGTCAAATTCAGCCTATCAATGACGACTCTCATTCGTTTACCATTGACACACTGGTTCTGAGCAAGATAAGCGACATGTTGCCTAACACCAATTTGAGTTCTGAAAACTGGAAACATTTGTTGAATTTGAGAATGGC